>MU708380.1:40406-158590 GCA_026770625.1 Nicotiana glauca
TTCTAAATGGAAAAGACTCTAAACAGAAGAGAAGCTACACGAAGTGCACCCTTCTCCATGATGTAGAAGACTCAGAGAGAGGAAGGGTTTCGTAGTAGTTTATATATACAATTCACCAAATATCAAAGCGGTAAAGCATTTAGCACATTAAGCATGAAACATGTATGAAAAATCAGATAACACCAAATATAACAGTTATTCTAAGCTCGAATTTCTAACCCTGAACCAGTGGTTCTGGGTTAAGTCCCCAGCAAAGTCGCTAGAGCTGTCACATCTCCTTTTTCTTACTATACCCGTGAGGGTATAATAAATGGAGTTTTTCCAATTAAAGGGCAATCGAAACGGGATTCATTTTTATAAAAAGGTTCAGAGTCGCCACTTAGGAGATTTATGGTGTCCCAAGTCACCGGTTTGAATCCCGAATCGAGGAAAAGGTTTGACTCTGTTTAACAGTCACGAACCAGAAATTCTGGTAAGGAATTCTGTTAGCCCGAGAGAAGGTGTTAGGCATTCCCGAGCTCTGTGGTTCTAGCACGGTCACTCAAACATTATAATTGGCTAAAAATATGATTTCTATACATGTCATCCTATAGTGAACTTTTAAAATTGTTTACCGCTTGTAATTGATTTTTTAGGAAATTGAACGTTGTTTAAAACATGTTTTTGGATCACGTCACATGAAATGCACCCGGACCCTCGACATATTTTATTCAACATTTTGAGATTTGGATTTAGGTCACATGAAATGCACACCCGAATTTAGGAAGGTAAAATTATTAACGAATGCGTCTAAAGTGACTAGCACATTATTTACTTTGGGGGAGGCCTTGAAAGTTCGCTAAATGGCCTGTCCCGGTCTCTAAGTATCTTAGGACGAGCATTCAAAGAGGGCCATGCAATTTACAAATTTGTTTGGCGCGGCACACCTCGTTTTATTTTAAAGGGCATCCTAAAGAAGCTATGATTTCCTATTAAGTATTGTCTCTAAAAATGCCTTAATTAATTAGCATTATTGATTACTACTATTAAAAACAATCAAGGAATTTGGGCCCCACGTTCAAGTCGACACTTGAACAAGAGGAAAATCTCTTAATTCAAATGCGCTACTTAACTTGGAAGACCCAAAAATTGTACTGCAAATCAAACCAATGACTTCGAATATAACTTCGGGCTTTTAACGATCTGGGCTTCAAATGTAACCCAAAAGATAGCCGGATCATATAAGAAGCTGCTCCGAGGCTTCTGAGCAGGCCCAAGATGAAGGTGACGAATTTGTGAGTTGGGCCCAAACCGCCCAGGCATTGACTCAATGAGATTAATTGACTTAGAAGGGGTGGGCCTGGTGTTAATTCGGGACAACTATCATATGACTGGGATATATTAAATCAATTTTTATGGCCCAAACGATCCAGGTGAAATTAGGCCAATGTTGTTAAACATTTCTCAACCTCCATTAATAGTGGCTCAATGAACCGAGTTACGTCTATTTTAATTTAACAAATTCTGAACTTAAACATGAATGACTAGATACTTGATTTTGTAAGCTCAAATAGGATCTGATAAGCTAGACTAGTCATGATTGTGAGTGAATCTTAACACATTGTAAATTCATCTACTGGTTTTATATGCTCAAACAGATCATTTATGACATGTGACATAAATAGGCTAATAAACTCCTAAGCTTAACAAATTACAAATTTCCAACCTGTGCAAAATGACTTCGAGCATTTAAATCCCAGGCCGATTCACAGTAAACTTCCACTAACTAGTTTTGAATTTGTTTTAAGGTTGCGAACTGTGACAGGAACACCAAATGCAAGAAAATCAAAGCTAGCACTTGCTGAATTCAGTCCGACAGTCCAGTTATTTACAAATTATCACATTGTTCACATAAACACAACTATACTACGTGGTTGAACCAAAAGTAGAACATGAGGGCTTCAAAAGGGGAAATCAAACAACCTATCAGCATTTATCTTCCAATTTAACTGCACATTGACTCTTCACATATCATATGAAATCAGAGGAGTACCTGGAATTAAAGCGAAAGGGAAGGAGAGTAGGGGTGGGCATTCGGTACTTTGGTTCGGTATTTTAGAATTTCAGTTCGGTATTTCGGTATTCGGCTTATTAATTGTGTATACCAAATACCATACCAAAATATTTCAGTACGGTTCGGTATTTCTTATTTTGGTTCGGTACAGTTTCGGTTCGATTTCGATTTAAACCAAATTAGCATACCATAAAATAGCGAGTCATATTTTTAGAATTAGTCCCTTGAAAAAGGTCAAAGCCTATAATTAATTTCTTATGAAAATTAATGATGTTTCTCATATTTAAGAGGTGGAATTGTCTTTGTCTGAAGATAAAGACACATAAACCAGTGTTAGGCCCTTCTTTTTATTTGACTAAAAAATAAGATATATGTAACTTCAAGCAGAGATACTTCCAACTAGTAAAAAGATCACCAACTGGATGAGCAGACTTTATATTGTTTTCCAAGTGAAAGCCCAATCTAAGTAGAAAATTCTCTTCTGCTAGTTGTATTTTTAGGAAGACATCGTCTTTGTGCTTCAGTATTTCTTTTGAAATTTCTTGATATGCATCTGTAATCTTGAATCTATGATCTGGTGCTTTTGCTCTATTAAATATACTTGTAAATGAATTTGAAGTAGAAGGACATATGGAAATGTAAAAATTGATATACGGATATACCAACATATTACAATGCAAAGCGGCCTAACCTTAGAGTCTAAGACTAACGGTACTAGGCTTGGGCAGTTGGGCTTGGGGGGCGACGGGAATGGGATAAATTGGGCTGGCCGGCTGGGCACTGGGTGGGTAGATATAGGTAAAGCTCACCTTAAAATTTTGGTATATTCGGTATACCGAATTTTTTAAATTGTAATACCGAAAACCAAACCGAAATACCGAAATACCAAAAATTTAACACCGAATTAGCCGAAATATCAAAACCAAAATACCGAATTAATTCGGTTCGGTTTGGAATTCGGTTTTTCGGATTTTATGCCCACCCCTAAAGGAGAGAATGAGCTATCAGTGAGGTCAGTCGACAGAAAATTAACACCAGCAACAACAACAATCCAACCCAGCAAATGACACCAATAGACCAGGAAAATGACTTCAAAACTCAACAGTAAACTAAACCAGACTCAAAGATCAAAACCAATCCACTTTAAACAAAGAATGCAGTTTGACAAACCCAAAAATCCAGGAAAATAAGGACCAATATAACAGACCAACTTGAATGACTGAATTGAAATTCAGAAATTAACCAAGAGCCTTTGAACCTCAGCTACTAACTTATCAGAACAACAACTCTCGGCCTCTCTATATTTCTATATGTGTATTCTTTCTTAAAATCTTAGCTTTACAAGATGTTTTTTCTTTCTCAAAATCTTTCAATGAGTGTATAGTAAAGTGTATGGCCGAGTCCCCTTCTTTTAGGTCTCAATGTCACCATTTCATATCCCCGACCTTAAACCTTTTCCAGCTCTTAAGAGCACTTGACCAATTAAGAAAACAATTCCCCCATCATTCTCTAATTTTCCTGCCTATAAAGACTGTCAGTTCCACTATTAGCCCCCTTTCCCATTATTTTAATTCAATTGGTATGGGCAATCTGCATTTTAAATTAATGGTATGGGCACGCCCTTGTTTTAAATTAATTCCCCTGTCCCTTGTTCATTAATCAACTAAACCCCCCTACTATTTAATCTGCCAGAACATCTTGGGTCAAATTTGACCCAAGGCAAATCGCACTCGGGCTTCCAGCCAATTGGATTGGCCCATGTTTGAGCCTCAAATGGGACATGGATCAATGACCCGACTAGTTGACCCAAACCTGAACTAACAGGTGTGGTCATTAAACTTATACACAATTGAAGCCGAACCAGTCGGTTCAAATGACAATTAACATAATCGCAATTTGAGTAACTTCAACAAAAGATCCAACTAACTACAAAATTCAGACTAATGAACAAACCTATTTATCAAATTAAAAGGGAAAGGTTCCTAACATAGGCTTAAATAAGGATGAGACTGATGAAATCTGGACCAGATAAAAAGTCCGCAAGAGAAGGAAGAAACAAATGACAAAGACAACAAAATAGTAAACAAAATTTAACAACAAAAGAATGGTGAAAGGGATACCTCAGAAATTCAGACTGGACCCACATCTGTTCTTGAGAAGTCTTTCAATTTTTCGACCGGACTGGACCTTAAACTTGGGTTTTCATGTGAAAACCCAAAGCTAAAGTCCAATCCGGTCAAAGAATCCTTACATACCCTTTTGTATTTCAGGGCTCATGAACTTAGGGTTTAGATTTGATATTCGAGCATTTTGAGGGGGATTTGGGTGAAGCTGGTAAAGGATTGGGGATGGGGGGAGGAGGGGTAACTTGGGGCTAAGGGGAGATGGAGCCGCCACCAGGGAATTTTAGGGCGGCGCAAGGGTTCATTCCTTAGATAGGATATTTGACACGTCTAGGAACGTTCGAAGAAAAGGGGATTTGGATTTGGGTAGAGGAGGTCAAGGGGATTCCATGGTGTTAAGGTGGGGTGGTTTGGGAGCTGTCCACCGCCGTGAGGTGATTCCTGGTGGCGGTTTACGGCGGGGGCCGATAGTAAGCTCTTAAGGTCTCTAGGGTGTAGAGACGACGAGATTTGGGGGGGGGGGTTTGGCTGGGGGGCAGGGTCTGTTTGGAAATATATACGAAATGGTGGAATGAATCCAAGCCGTTCGATCTGATGAGATCAACAGTTTGGATTATTTCATTAACGGAAACGAAGTCATTTTATTATCCTCAAGATTGGGTCGGTCTTTGGATGGGAACAGGTCGGGTTGTGGGGAACATTTTGAGTCGTTCGATCAAAAATGATTCAACGGTTAAGATTAACTGGAATTGAAACGACGTCGTTTGGTCAAGCTGGAGACGAACTGAACCGTTCAATCTAATGAGATCGACAGTCCAGATGTATTTGCCTACGACGACGTCATTTGGATGTGGATGAGTTGGACTAGGTCATGGGAATGGACCTGGGCTGGATTGGGAGATATTTGGGGGAAAATTAATTGGATTAGGTGAATTTGGCCCAATTTCACTTCCTTTCTCTTTTTATCAATTTTTCTTTTACTTTCTTCCTCAATTAATTTCAAAATTAAAAACAAAAAATCCTAACTCAAATTATAAACCAAAATTGACTTAAAAATACTAACCCACCTTAAATAATACTTATCACAGGTAATTAAATACTAAAAATAAAATAATCACACAATTTGACATTTAAACCTTGAAAGATGCAAAAATGCACATTTTTTATGATTTTCATTTTTTGTAAAATAATTAATTAATGATTAACTCAAAATTACAAAATTACATCCTAAATACAAAATGTAACCTATTTTTGTATTTTCTTATCAAATAAACATGCACACACGAACACAAACAATTAATGAAAATATCACAAAATTACACATAATAAAACAAGCATTTTTGTTTTGATTTTGTGGGAGTAATTCATGTGAGGCAAAAATCACGTGCTCACAGCTTCCCCTCTTTGCCCGTAAACATGAAGAGTTTTTTTTTGCAAAGATAGAGTGAGCGGATACGAGCGATTTTTGCCCGTTTGAATATTCCGTGTGAAGTATTTTTTGAAAGATTTGACTGAACCTCTGATTCAAAGGTTTCGTACATATCCTTGGCTAAACAGAAATCAGGTCAATGTAGTTCGGGCATTTTGGTAGCTGGGACTACCATGATGCTGTGGTTTCATTGTTACTTCTATTGCTGCTATCGCTTGCTGATCTCCTTATTACACCATGATAAAAGAAAATAAGAAGCAAGACTAAATTATAGTCTATGAATTACAATCCTATCTAGACCTTCAAACTTGCTCTTGTGTTTTTTGTTGCCTTGTTGTCTCGTATTCTCTTATAGCAATTCCTTTGTTGCTGCCTTGCATCGATTTCTTGACTTGAATTGTATTCCTCCGCTCTCCAGGCGGGCTCCTGACCTCAAAACTTTAAAAGGTGCACCTCTGTTCTCCAGGCGGGCTCCTGACTTCAAAACTCTAAAAGGTACACCTCTGTTCTCCAAACGGGCTCCTGACTTCAAAACTCTAAAAGGTACACCTCTGTTCTTCAGGCGGGCTCCTGACTTCAAAACTTTAAAATTACACCTCTGTTCTCCAGGCGGGCTCCTGACTTCAAAACTTAAAAATACACCTCTGTTCTCCAAGCGGGCTCCTGACTTCAGAACTTAAAAATACACCTCTGTTCTCTTGGCAGGCTCCTGACTTCAAGACTTTAAAATTACACCTCTATTCTCCGAGCGGGCTCCTAACTTCAAAACTTAAAAATACACCTCTGTTCTCCAGGCGGGCTCCTGACTTCAAAACTTAAACATACACCTCTGTTCTCCAGGCGGGCTCCTGACTTCAAAACTTTAAAATTATACCTCTGTTCTCCAGGCGGGCTCCTGACTTCAAACTTTAAAATTACACCTCTGTTCTCCAGGCGGACTCTTGACTTTAAATCTTTAAAATTACACCTTTGTTCTCCAGGTGGGCTCCTGACTTCAAAACTTAAAAATACACCTCTGTTCTCCAGGCGAGCTCCTGACTTCAAAACTTAGAAATATACCTCTGTTCTCCAGGCGGGCTCCTGACTTCAAAACTTTAAAATTACACCTCTGTTCTCCAGGCGGTCTCCTGACTTCAAAACTTAAAAATACACCTCTTTTGTTACTTGACATTGTTTTCCCTTGCATCTTGAACCATTTTCTCTTGAAACTTGAATTATCTTCCTTCGAAACTACTTTCCCTTAAAACTTGTGTTGTCGTGCTTTCCTTTGAAACTTGCATTATCTTCCTTCTAAACTGCTTTCCGTTAAAACTTGTGTTGTCGTGCTTTCCTTTGAAACTTGAATTGTCTTCCTTCGAAACTGCTTTTCCTTAAAACTTTAGTTGTCTTCCCTATTTTGTTTGGTGCCTACCTTTCCTTATGGTGGGTTTCTTCGAAACAAACGAGATTTTCTGCCCCTGTTTCATTCAAAGAAAAATCTCATCAGTTTAAAATATTGTGGTTGGTTGTGATACTCTTGATGGAGATGGTTTTTTTTTCGCTCTTTTTCCATGCTCTGCTTCGTCCGACTGCCTTGAACTTGGTTGAAAACTTCCGACCTTCTGACTACTCCTTAGTCATAAACTTCCCAACTATTGTTTCCAGTCTTCTTATCTGACCCCATATATTTCCCATGACAGTTGATTTCTACTCGAAAATCTTGCCCGTTTATTGACTAACCACTTTCTCTGTCATCCGTATCCCTGAAATGTCATTTCTTTGTTTGGACCCAATATCCTCTGTTTGTTGCATTGCTCATGAACCGGAATTTTCTCGACCTTTGTGTCTCACATGAATCCCGAATCACGTTCATTTTCCCCACTCTATTTATATGTTGTACTTTCTTGACTTGTCCACTGTCCTTGGCCTTGAGGTCTATAACCTTTGATTTCTGCTTGAAATATCTTTCTTGTCACTGGTCCGCCCTTTTTGTCAATCTCATCACATAATATACCTTTTGATCCATTCAACCAACATCCTCCATATGTCTCATTCTCCATGAATTGATATGGACCAAAACTTTGTATTTTGCAGGGATCTCAAAGCATGTTGATTATTACCAGCTCAGTGCCCCAATTGTTCTTTCCTGACTTATTCCACCTTGATGTACTAGCCAGATCTTGTCTTGTATAATTGGAAAGCTAATGGCAAATTTTGGAGTCATTTCTCACTTGCTTTGACCAGACAGACTCAGGAAGAAGGGGTGGACAAGAAAAAGGAATAGAATAAAAGACGAAGGAAAAGGATGATTCCTAACAAGAAGAACTACTGCAAAGTAGAAACCTATCGGATGTGGATACCAACTCTAATGGTCATGACATGCACTTGCGACCTATTCTGTTAAGTAATTCCGATGTTAAACTCTTGTCATACCCCTTTTTCATTAAATGGGACTTCCATGCTCCGCCTATTCAATCTGATTCACAATCCTGATTTCGCCTTGTAATGCCTGAAAGGTTTTCACTATCAAGTCTCTCTCTTTTTGATCTTTCTCTCTCCTTACAGTCGCCTCAAGGTTCCCGTGAAGGTTTTCACTAATGAGACTCTCTCATTTTCTGATTTCTCTCGGCTTTCATCGCCTTACGGTGCTCGTGAAGGTTTTCACCAATAAGACTCTCTCATTTTTCATTTTCCTTGTTTGGACCAAAGTGTTGCCCCTGATGTGATTCACCTTTACTTGCTTGACTTGGTATCTCTCGAAGACTGATCGAAAGGTCTTTCTTTGGACCGTAAGGTAGGTTTTTGGATAGGGTTAGAAAGAAAGGGTATTAAAGGCTCAAAATAAATTAACATGGGTTCAAAATTACAACCTTCGGAACCAGATTTCTTTACAGCAACCACAACTTCTGCCCCAGTTTCTTGCTTGGGGAATTTCTAATTTTTGTTCCACTATGACCGAGCCGTGAAGCTGCCTACGTATCCTTAAGAGGAATCAGGTCAAACGTAGTTCACCAAATTCCTTGTTGTTATAGTTTTTCTTTTCACTTATCATTATTTTTCTTTTGTGCATTTTTTTTCTTTTTTTTTTCTTTTACTTAGCTTTCACGCTTGTGTTTCTAATCTTTGCTACTGATTCCGAAAGATGGGTATGAAAGAAAACAAGTAAGGCTCAAAGGGGTAACGAAGGATAAAGTGTTTAGATAGCAAAATAAAATGCCCTCGTCATTTCAATCTTCACAACATTCCGAGCACAAACAACGCGATTAAACAAACATTTGTAACATCTTCTGATCGTGCTAGACTTGATAGCTATATCCACACCTTTGCTTTCTTCATATGTTAAATGCAAGGCACCATTGGGCAATACTCCCACTCTCATTATCACGAACGACCCTTGCCAATTGGGGCAAATTTGTCTTTAATTTCAAACCAATGCGGCATGAAATATAAGGTTTCTTTATGTTCTACCAGCCCCAGTTTCACATGGTTCGGGCTTCAAATGTTCTCAATCTATTCTTTTTCCCTTAAGTGCCCCTATTATCTTTCCAATTATTGCATGATTGAACCTTTAAGATTTAGGCCTAAAACTATGCAAACATGTCATGTCACTAGAGTCGACATGAAAATAACTATGAAGAGGAGAGAACTAAACAAAAGAAAATGACTAGAAATAACAAAGAACAGGACATTGCATTAGACGTTGAAATAGTTCGAACAACCAGACAAGCAAACTAAACTAGAGTATAACCCTCAGAACAAACTTAGACAACACTAAATGAGATACTACGACCCAAGGAACTAGACAAAATAAAAAGATGGAAGGGTTTGATTTACAAGACAATGTCCAACTTACAACCCTGAAATAACTTGGACAACAGAAATGACAATAAAATAAGCCACCAAAAACTCCACTACGGTTGACCAAGAAATGGAGAGTCTTTCCAATTACTAAGCACGACATTTTAGCCACTGAGTTCTGCATCAATATTTCCAAGACCATTACCCACTTCAATATCATCAGCTCTAGTCAATACATCCTCAAAAGGATTCGCATGCTCTTTGTTGTCGTCGTTGATCACAATTATTCCTTCGTGAATCATTCTTCCTATTTCCTTCTTCAAAGAATGGCAATTCTCAATGCTATGCTCTTGGACATTAGAGTGGTACATACATCGTACAGTAGGATCAAAGCCTTTTGCATGTGGGTTTGGAGTATAACCGAGGAGCGCTCAATCAGGCCAGAACGCTCTAGCTTTTCAAACAAACTTGCATAAGATTCTCCGAAAGCGTTCTCTTTTTCTAGTAGTCTTTTTATTTTATACTCTGGCCTCGGTTGGAATCTTTTGCGGACAGGTGGTTGACACACCTGATGAGACATTTGTGGCAGCAATGCAGACTATCACGGGCCTCGGGGATATGGAGCGTATGGTGGTGCAACATGGATAGGATATTTGGGAAGTGATGTACGATTCAAGGGTTTTTGTGGAGGGAAGTAGTGGTCGGGAGAATTAAAAGAATATCCACGGGGTCGATATGGCGGCTGAGGGCATTTAGCAAGGACGACCATTGGACTTTGTCGTTGGTGGGGTTCTACAACATCTTTTCTTTCCATGGGAAGATTATCCCGAGCAACTTGTTCACTCCATATGAGCCAGAACTTCCTAAAACTTCCTTTAGGTTTCTTTTCTATCTGAGATGTGGAGGAGTGGTCTAGGATGATGTTTTTGTTGTTCTGAAAATGTCGCACAAAATCCTGAGCCATGTCATCCCATGTATGCTATTTACTGACATTTTGATGATTATACCACCCTAAGGCTGCCCCAGTCAAGCTTTTACTGAAGTACGCCATTAGCAAATCGTCTTTATCGCCAACATTCCTCATTTCCTTGCAATATTCCCTCAGATGGACTACTGGATCTTCGTACTCCTTATTCAAGCTGAACTTTGGTACTTTAAACCTTGCGAGCAGGCGAACGTCAGGGAGTGTAAACAACTGTTGGTAAGACATGTTGCCTTGGTCTCCCGTCCCTTGCACGTTTTTTAAGAATTGTTCTATGTTCTTCAGCCTCTCAGAACTTGGAGGAAGAGTGATGGGGATACTGGGGTGATTGGAAGATGTCAAAGTTTGGGTAAGGATAACGTTTGAGAAACTAGGTGGTGGTGGTATTGGTGTCTTCCCGACCATCCAAGCCTGATACATGGCTGTTATGTGCTGTCTTAACCTTCTCACCTCCTCAGCCAAATCTATGTCATGTTCAACAACCACTTTGGGGTACTGATATCAACCACCCCAATTTTGTTGTTATTCGCCATCGACCTTTTGGGATTTTATGTTGTAGAGAGGAGTGACTATTTCCAGAACCACAACAACCACCTTTCAGGATTGATGTGACAAAATGAAACCATCTCGTTAGCGTTAGGGGATTTAACAGATAGGAAAACATACATTAAAGATGCGATGCACCTAAGAAGTTAACCATTTCTATCAAGCTTTTGCTTCAGTTGCGTGCGTCATTCCGGCTTCTCACAATTGTGCCCCCTTTTTAACATCCCTCAAACTTTCCCTTATTTTGGTTATTTTCATTTTCCCTCTCTTTTCTTTTTCTTCTTTTTAGTGGTGGTCGAATCTTATATGGATTGCCTACGTATCATGTCCCCGCATGAATTAGACCGTGCGTAGTTCTGGCCGATGTAAAAATACTTAGCCACATATTTTCAAAAACAAACAACTGCTCTTGTCATAACACTTGGAAGAAGTTACAAACTTTGAAAGGACAACAAAGCAAACTTTGAAAAGAAACCGACTTACAAACTTTAATATGAAAATACAGACTAAAAACAAAGATTAAGAATACATTAATGCCTTAAAGTTTCTTGTGGCCCGCGAGGCATCATTCGGCCTTGCCGTGGGCCTCTGTGAGAGATCCATTTGGAGCGTATCCAAATCGCTCATTATTTGCCGGTCGAATGTCATCATTGCTGCAAAAACGTTGGTACGGGTCATGTTCTCGCACGCTCGTCAATTTGCAATAATGTAACGTGTGATGTTTGCGACCTCTTCTCTAATCCTGTTCTTTTCCTGCAGCAGCCGTCCTATCTGTTGATACCGGGTTTCCAACACTCGAGAATTATGAAGGAGTTGATCTTGAAACTTATGCATTTGTTCCTCCATCCGCGCCATCAGGTCGTAACAGTGTTTCCTATCTGCTCTGAAATCTCTAGCTTGCCGGAATACCCTGTCTTCGAGAGTGGCTATTGTTCCTCTCAAGATAGTGATGCTCCCCTCATAATCCCTCTTCATCTGTTGTATATGAAGTGCCTGCTCTTTTGCACCCTTTGTCCATCTGGCCCGGACCCTTGCCAAGCTAGCTTCCGATCTCTCCAAGTCATTTTGGCTCTCGTGGGCTTTCCCTTTCAGTTCGTTTATGAGTTTCTGGTCAGCCCCACTCCTTTCTGGTTTCCTAATAGCTATTCTCATTTTTCAGATCTGAGCCTTTAGGGCCTCATTTTCTTGGATTAGACACTTCTTTTCCCCCTCATCTGCAGTGGCTTGAACATTTTTTTCAAATTGAAGTTGCATGGCCTACTTCTCCAGTTTGCTTATTTCGGCCCTGTAGGTTTCTTCCTTAGCCAGCCAACCCCATTGTTCTCATGAGTCATTCGTAAATTGCTGGACATGGGCTCTTTTAGCAGGTCTTAGGGGAATATGGAATTTCTTCTCAAAACATACATTATACTTTGGGTCCGCTTCGCCTCTAGCTAAATCTCGAACCATGGTTCTGGGCTCGAGGAATCTGTACTCATTCCATAGCTTGCGAATTCTATTCTCTGGAAATGCAGCTCTGGGACCTAACTCAATGACTTATTTGCTCAGGTCTTCATCATTAGGGACGATTTGAAACCTTCCCAACTTCCGCAATACCCGATGGGGGTTATATGGTTGGATGCTCCGGATGCCCATTAAAAGAATATAACACTCTCCAGCCGACATGTATACCGCTTAGGTGGCGGGAAGTCACCCAAATGCCCATTCAATTTTATCGGACGTTAAGGATCTTAGTTGTTTAAACCAAACTTCAGTACCTTCTGGAAATTCAATACCTGTTACTCGTTTGTCAAACTTTTCAATGCATTTTAACCTGGTCAAACCGTCAGTCATATATCTCGCCTGATGACAAAGGTGTTCTTGCATCCACAGTTAAAGTAGCAAATTGCAACCCTAGAAAAATCTTCCTCCTTCCCGGCAGATAGTCAAAGCTCGGTAGATTTCTGACAAAATCAAAGGAACTACAGTGTTGTTGGACTTTTTGATCGCAATATCGACCATCCCTATGGGGCCTATTTTTATCTAAGCATCTTTGAGCGGGCAGATCACCACCCCCAAGAATGCTATTATGAATGCCAAACCTCGGCTCGCCTCCCATTTGTCTCTATTCTCGACATGTGTCAACCCAAGATTCGGCTCTTCGAAACCCTAAGGATTACCATAATGTTGATACAAGAACATAAGAGTAAAACATCCTTTAGATAAGTCCTCATTCTGAACATCACGACTAATACTCAATAAATCCAAAAATCACTGTGGAGATACCGGTCTTGGTGACAAAGGATATTGACCCCTCAGGTTTCCGTTGAGACCTGCATAACCTGCCATCTCCTCTAAGGTCGGCGTGAGCTCAAAATATGAGAACTGGAACACATTGCTAGTGGAGTCCCAAAAAGGAATCAATGCTTCAATAATATCCTGCATTGGCTTGATGTTCAATAACCTAACGAGAACGCCCAGAATGTTCACCACCGTCTCTCTACTACCCTTCCCTAGGTCATTCCACCACAGATGGAGCTTCAAAAAGATCTCCTTAAGGACTGTGAAGGGTTCAATTTCAATCGTGTTCATCCTGCAGATTTATTTAAGGTGATTTAATGACTCCAAAGGAAAAAGTGATAATTTTTTTCCAAAAAGATTACGTTTAAGAAAAATCACATCTTGGTTTTGAAGATACGGCCTTTTAGCACTTCAAGGAGGAAGATTTTAAGGTTGTGCCTGCTAAACGTTAAAAATGACTCAGGGTGGCTGTTCTTGCAAAAATGGCCTTCCGGCGTCCTTTTAGGGACATTCGGCTTATTTCAGACAAGAATGACATCACCTAACTTATTTATGACAACAGTAACAATTTTGTTGTTTTGGGGCTATTTTCTGCAAAAGGGGAAGTTGGACCCGATGGGGGTTGCCTACGTATCTCACATCCGGTGAGAATTAAACTGACGTAGTTTGGGCAAATAAAACAGAGTATTTTTGGAAACAAGATGCAACCCATTTTTCATTTCATCGGCAAATGAAACAAATTATTTTTTTGATTTTTTTCTTTTTCCTTTTATTCCCTTTTTTCACTTTTCAAAAATTTGGTAGAGTTTCAGCACTATTTGGACGTTGGATTTTTTAAAGCAGACATTTATCCCTCTCAACCGTCTCATTATCTTTTCCCTAAATCCTCCTTATAAACCTATCAACATGCAAATTCGAAGCAAATGAATGCACAAGTAGCAAGTAAGATGCATCATATTGGTCTTTATATTTCAGGTACACCTGTCCTAGACAGACCCAATCCCTGTGTTGAGTCTCCAAAGTCAAATGTACATGATGCAAACAAACGTTCCTACTAGGGATCCGGCATGAGGCTTTGTTTTTCTAGGTTTAAAACCCTGGTTTTATTGTTCTAGACCTGGCTTACCCGAGCGGACAACTCGAGCCGGGGGGGAGGGGGAGGGTCAGCGTACCGGGGATACAGAAGCTCCGCCGGCTTAGCAACTTATCCCGAACCTTGTTCTAAATGGAAACGACTCTAAACAGAAGAGAAGCTACACGAAGTGCACCCTTCTCCATGATGTAGAAGACTCAAAGAGAGGAAGGGTTTCGTAGTAGTTTATATATACAATTCACCAAATATCAAAGCGATAAAGCATTTAGCACATTAATCATGAAACATGTAGGAAAAATCAGATAACACCAAATATAACAGTTATTCTAAGCTTGAATTTCTAACCCTGAACCAATGGTTCTGGGTTAAGTCCCCAGCAGAGTTGCTAGAGCTGTCACACCTCATTTTCTTACTATACCCGTGAGGGTATAATAAATGGACTTTTTCCAATTAAAGAACAATCGTAACGGGATTCATTTTTATTAAAAGGTTCAGAGTCGCCACTTAGGAGATTCATGGTGTCCCAAGTCACAAGTTTGAATCCCGAATCGAGGAAAAGGTTTGACTCTATTTAACAGTCACGAACCAGAAATCCGGGTAAGGAATTCTGTTAGCCCGGGAGAAGGTGTTAGGCATTCCCGAGTTCCGTGGTTCTAGCACGGTCGCTCAACTTTTATAATTGGCTAAAAATATGATTTCTATACATGTCATCTTATAGTGAACTTTTAAAATTGTTTACCGTTTGTAATTGATTTTTTAGGAAATTGAAAGTTGTTTAAAATATATTTTTGGATCACGTCACATGAAATGCACCCGGACCCTCGACACATTTTATTCAACATTTTGGGATTTGGATTTAGGTCACATAAAATGCACACCCGAATTTAGGAAGGTAAAATTATTAAAGAACGCGTCTAGAGCGACTAGCGCATTATTTACTTTGGGGGTGGCCATGAAAGTTTGCTAAATGGCCCGTCCCGGTCTCTAAGTATTTTAGGACGAGCATTCAAAGAGGGCCATGTAATTTACGAATTTGTTTGGCGCGGCGCACCTCGTTTTATTGTAAAGGGCATCCTAAAGAAGCTATGATTTCCTATTAAGTATTGTCTCTAAAAATGCCTTAATTAATTAGCATTATTGATAACTACTATTAAAAACAATCAAGGAATTTGGGCCCCGCGTTCAAGTCGACACTTGAACAAGAGGAAAATCTCTTAATTCAAATGCGCTACTTAACTTGGAAGACCCAAAAATTGTACTTCAAATCAAACCAATGACTTCGGGCTTTTAATGATCTGGGCTTCAAATCTAACACAAAAGATATCCGAATCATATAAGAAGATGCTCCGAGGCTTCTGAGCAGGCCCAATATGAAGGTGACGAATTTGTGAGTTGGGCCCAAACCGCCCAGGCCTTGACTCAATGAGATTAATTGACTTAGAAGGGGTGGGCCTGGTGTTAATTCGGGAAAACTATCATATGACTGGGTTATATTAAATTAATTTTTATGGCCCAAACGATCCAGGTGAAATTAGGCCAATGTTGTTAAACATTTCTCAACCTCCATTAACAGTGGCTCATTGAGCCTTGTTACGTCTATTTTAATTTAACAAATTCTGAACTTAAACATGAATGACTAGATACTTGATTTTGTAAGCTCAAATAGGATCTGATAAGCTAGACTAGTCATGATTGTGAGTGAATCTTAACAGATTGTAAATTCATCTACTGGTTTTATATGCTCAAACAGATCATTTATGACATGTGACATAAACAGGCTAATAAACTCCTAAGCTTAACAAATTACAAATTTCCAACCTGTGCAAAATGACTTCGAGCATTTAAATCCCAGGTTGATTCACAGTAAACTTCTACTAACTATTTTTGAATTCGTTTTAAGGTTGCGAACTGTGATAGGAACACCAAATGCAAGAAAATCAAAGCTAGCACTTGCTGAATTCAGTCCGACAGTCCAGTTATTTATAAATTGTCACATTGTTCGCATAAACACAACTATACTACGCGGTTGAACCAAAAGTAGAACAGGATGGCTTCAAAAGGGGAAATCAAGTAGCCTATCATCATTTATCTTCCAATTTAACTGTACATTGACTCTTCACATATCATATGAAATCAGAGGAGTACCTGGAATTAAAACAAAAGGGAAGGAGAGTAGGGGTGGGCATTCGGTAATTCCATTCGGTATTTTAGAATTTCGGTTCGGTATTTCGGTATTCGACTTATTAATTGTGTATACCAAATACCGTACCAAAATATTTCGGTACCGTTCGGTATTTCTTACTTTGGTTCGGTACAGTTTCGGTTCGATTTCGGTTTAAACGAAATTAGCATACCATAAAATAGCGAGTCGTATTTTTAGAATTAGTCCCTTGAAAAAGTTCAAAGCCTATAATTAATTTCTTATGAAAATTAATGATGTTTCTCATATTTAAGAGGTGGCATTGTCTTTGTCTGAAGATAAAGACACACAAACCAGTGTTAGGTCCTTCTTTTTATTTGATTAAAAAATAAGATATATGTAACTTCAAGCGGAGATACTTCCAACTAGTAAAAAGATCACCAACTGGATGAGGAGACTTCATATTGTTTTCAAATTGAAAGCCCGATCTAAGTAGAAAATTTTCTTCTGCTAGTTGTATTTTTAGGAAGACATCGACTTTGTGCTTCAGTATTTCTTTTGAAATTTCTTGATATGCATCTGTAATCTTGAATCTATGATTTGGTGCTTTTTCTCTGTTAAATATACTTGTAAATAAATTTGAAGTAGAAGGACATACGGAAATGTACAAATTGATATACGGATATACCAACATATTACAACGCAAAATGGCCTAACCTTAGAGTCTAAGACTAACAGTACTGGGCTTGGGCAGTTGGGCTTAGTGGGCGACGAGAATGGGACAAATTGGGCTGGCCGGCTGGGCACTGGGTGGGTAGATATAGGTAAAGCCCACCTTAAAATTTTGGTATATTCGGTATACCGAATTTTTAAAATTGTAATACCGAAAATCGAACCGAAATACCAAAAATTTGACACCGAATTAGACCGAAATACCAAAACCAAAATACCGAATTAATTCGGTTCGATTTGAAATTTGATTTTTCGGATTTTATTCCCACCCCTAACGGAGAGAATGAGCTATCTGTGAGTTCAATCGATAGAAAATTAACACCAGCAACAACAACAATCCAACCCAACAAATGACACCAATAGACCAGGAAAATGACTTCAAAACTCAACAGCAAACTAAACCAGACTCAAAGATCAAAACCAATCCACTTCAAATATAGAATGCAGTTTGACAAACCCAAAAATTCAGAAAAATAAGGACCAATGTAACAGACCAGCTTGAATGACCGAATTGAAATTCAGAAATTAACCAGGAGCCTTTGAACCTCAGCTATTGACTTATCAGAACAACAACTCTCAGCCTTTCTATATTTCTATATGTGTATTCTTTATTAAACTCTTAGCTTTACAGGATATTTTTTCTTTCTCAAAATCTTTCTATGAGTGTATAGCAAAGTGTATGGCTGAGTCCCCTTCTTTTAGGTCTCAATGTCACCATTTCATATCCCCGACCTTAAACCTGTTCTAGCTCTTAAGAGCACTTAACCAATTAAAAAAATAATTCCCCTATCATTCTCTGATTTTCCAGCCTATAAAGACTGTCAGTTCCACTATTAACCCCCTTTTCCATTATTTTAATTCAATTGGTATGGGCAACCTGCATTTTAAATTAATGGTATGGGTATGCCCCTATTTCAAATTAATTCCCCTGTCCCTTGTTGATTAATCAACTAAACCCCCCTGCTATTTAATCTGCCAGAACATCTTGGGTCAAATTTGACCCAAGGCAAATCGCGCTCGGGCTTCCAGCCAATTGGACTGGCCCATGTTTGAGCCTCAATTGGGACATGGATCAATGACCCGACTAGTTGACCCAAACCTGAACTAACAGGTGTGGTCATTAAACTTATACACAATTGAAGCCAAACCAGTCGGTTCAAATGACAATTAACATAACCGCAATTTGAGTAACTTCAACAAAAGATCCAATTAACTTCAAAATTCAGACTAATGAACAAACCTATTTATCAAATTAAAAGGGAAAGGTTCCTAACATATGCTTAAAGAAGGATGAGACTGATGAAAACTGGACCAGATAAAGAGTCCGCAAGAGAAGGAAGAAAAAGATGACAAAGACAACAAAATAGTAAACAAAATTTAACAACAAAAGAATGGTGAAAGGGATACCTCAGAAATTCAGACCGGACCCGCATCTGTTCTTGAGAAGTCTTTTAATTTTTCGACCGGACTAGACCTTAAACTTGGGTTTTCATGTGAAAACCCAAATCTAAGGTCCAATCCGGTCAAAGAATCCTTACAGACCCTTTTGTATTTCAGGGCTCGTGAACTTAGGGTTTAGATTTGATATTCGAGCATTTTGAGGGGGATTTGGGGGAAGCTGGTAAGGGATTGGGGATGAGGGGAGGTGGGGATAACTTGGGCCTAAGGGGAGGTGGCGCCGCCACGGGGGAATTTTGGGGCGGCGCAAGGGTTCATGACTTAGATCGGATATTCGACACGTTCTAGGAATGTTCGAAGGGAAGGGGGTTCGGATTTGGGTAGAGGAGGTCGAGGGGATTCCGTGGTGTTAAGGTGGGGTGGTTTGGGAGTTGTCCGCCGCCGTGAGGCGATTCCCGACGGTGATTTACGGCGGGGGTCGATGGTAAGCTCCTAAAGTCTCTAGGGTGTGGAAATGACGAGATGAGCGGGGGTTTGGCTGGGGGGCAGGGTTTGTTTGTTAATATATACGAAATGGTGGAATGAATCCAAGCTGTTCAATCTGATGAGATCAACGGTTTGGATCATTTCATTAATGGAAACAATGTCGTTTTGTTATCCTCAAGATTGGGTCGGTCTTTGGATGGGAACGGGTCGGATTGTGGGGAACGTTTTGAGTCGTTCGATAAAAAATGATTCAACGGTTGAGATTAATTGGAATCAAAACGACGTCTTTTGGTCAAGCTGGAGACGAACTGAACCGTTCGATCTAATAAGATCGACGGTCCAGATGAATTTGACTATGATGATGTCGTTTGGATGTGGATGAGTTGGACGGGGTCATGGGAATAGACCTGGGCTGGATTGGGATATATTTGGGCAAAAATTAATTGGGTCAGGTGAATTTGGCCCAATTTCACTTCCTTTCTCTTTTTATCAAATTTTCTTTTACTTTCTTCCTAAATTAATTTCAAAATTAAAAACAAAAAATCCTAACTCGAATTATAAACCAAAATTGACTTAAAAATACTAACCTACCTTAAATAATACTTATCACAGGTAATTAAATACTAAAAATAAAATAATCACACAATTTGACATTTAAACATTGAAAGATGCAAAAATGCACATTTTTTATGATTTTCATTTTTTGTAAAATAATTAATTATTGATTAACTCAAAATTATAAAATTACATCCTAAATGCAAATGCAACCTATTTTTGTATTTTATTATCAAATAAACATGCACACATGAATGTAAAAAATTAATGAAAATATCACAAAAATTTACAAAATTGCACATAATAAAACAAGCATTTTTGTTTTGATTTTGTGGGAGTAATTCATGTGAGGCAAAAATCACGGGCTCACAGCAATGATTCATCCACATCACATTAGAACCAAGCTTCCAGTGTGTAAAAGTTCCCAAGGGCCTCAGGGACCCCGGGCACTGTTTACACCAGAACCATACATTCAGAAAAGAGTTCATGAGAGATTGGAAAACTAGCACCCCAGTGTGTCGGAATTCAAAAGAGTCTTAAGGACCCTAGGCAGTGCTCACACTGGGTGGTTGAGAACCTAAGGGACTAGAAGTATGTAAAAGAGGGAGGGCCAGGTTTTTAAAAAGATAGTTGGATTTCAGAAAAACAGAGTTAAGAACACAGAGTTATAGGCAGAACTACACCAAGAAAACATACATAATTCATGCTTAAACACATAGTTCAAATAAGTTGAAGTTAGTTAAGCTAAATACTCGTGCTAGTAATTAAGACAATCATGGTTTAATCACAGAAACAATCAGGCAGAAGTATTTGAGTTTAAACAAACATGACATATGAGTTAAGCAACACGCTAATTGATTACATATGCCTAGTGTGCAAAGTTCAAAACAAGTATAGAATTAACAAGCAGTGCATGAGATAACTAATCCTTAGGCTAAACTATGAAATGGATTCATATTATTCAGAACAAATTAGTCCTAAGTTAACAGTGCTGCTAGATGAGATTACATAATCATATAGAGGACAGAGTCATGCCAAAAATTGAAACAGACTAGTCAAGCAAAACATAGAGAAGGGAATTGCAAAGGTTAGGGCATACGAGTTACGTGAGAAAGCAAGTAAGTATACAACTACAATGAGGTTCCATAATAAGTTTGGCCTTGGCTTTCAGCCGGCCAAAATCAAGAGACACTTAGCACAAAAATCAGAACAAGAGAGAGCAAGAGAGCTTAAGTTTTAGTAGTGAGAATAGGAGAGTTCGAGTCTTGCCTCTAAGGGGAAAAGTGAAGGGTTTAAATAGTACTCAACTATACAGACAAATAAGGTAATAGTTCAAACACATACAAGTAAGGAATAAAATAGAAGTAGAATCAATTTAAGTCGGATTCAAACAATTAACAAAATATAATAGCATAAAATTTGGCAAGTATTACTTAAATTAGGGAAACAATTATATAGAATCAATAAGTATTCAAGTACCAGATCAAATAAGGTAAGAAAATAATGAGAACAAGTAAATCGAACAAGATAAGGAAATATCAGTACCATACAAGAAAAGAAAGACTAAAATATCCTAATTTCGGATAAATAAAATTAGTCAGCAATTAACGCCAGAGTTAAGGATAGAAATATTAAGAGAAGTAATTAAATAATCGAACCCCTAGAAAAATAGACAAAAATACAAAGACATGTAGACGAAAATAATTAGGGTAAGTGAAATCAGTTAGAAGTAATAAAGGAACTATAATGGATACACAGAGATGAAACAACAGATTTGGTTTGTTTTGGAAAATTAAAACCCTAATTTTAGGGTAAATAAAATTGGTCAAAAATAGTAAAGAAATTATAAACACAAAGATAGATATACTGGAACATTAAAGGAAAATACAAAAGAATAAAAAATTATTTTAGATCTTAAAGGATCTTTAACCCTAGTTTTAAGGATAAGTAGAAGATTCGACCGAAAATAGACAGATTCGACGAGTAAAAATGTAAATAACAACATTGAAGCTAACCAAAAATGAACCAGAATCTGGTTTGAACCGGAGATTCAAAACCTTGACTGAAAGATACGAAAAATATTCGTACTTCACAGAGATTAGGATGAACACAGACAGAAATAACCAAAATATAAGAGATTTTTGAATCAGATCTGGTTCGAATCTATCGAGATCAACTTGCCATTTGAGGCAAACCAGTTTAAGTAATATCAAATACGGATAGTAGGTAAACAAATAAAGTCGAATAAGGCAAGAAATCAAGAAATGATTCCATTTCTGGCCGGATTTGAAGGAGAAGCGATAACGGCGGGTTAGGGTTTGAGAGGGTGAGAGGTGAGGACAAGAGGATTCAATAACGGCGGGTGGGGAAAAATGAATTAGGGTTAGGGGTGTTGGTTAATTAAAAGGGGGAAAGTAATTAGGAGTCGTTGATCTTTGAGATCAACGGTTGGGATTTTACAAGGGCTTGGGTCGGGGTTTAAAATGGGTATGGGCTTGGGTTGAATGGGTTTAGGTACTGGGTTGGACGGGTACGTGGTATTGGCTGGTTAGTGTATTGGGATGGGATAATTGGGTTAGGCTAGGTCCGAATTTAATTAGAAAAAGGGCTAGATTTTAAATACCTAATTAAATTAATAAAATAATTTATAAAAATAATTAGTAAATAATAAAAAATATCATTTGTGTATGAAAATAATTTAAAATAATCACTTAACATTATAAAAATATTAGAAGTCATTAATATAAAAAATATAATTATGCATGTATATGGGCTATTATTACAAAATGTGCAATTATACCCTTAAAATGCAAATGCAATTAAAATATTGAAATACTATATAGGCATAAATGATGAATTTAGATGACTAAATCATTATAGAAATAATATGAGGGATAATTATTGGATATTTTTATGATAAAAATGCTGAAATAAATTGATTTACAACCTTTAAAATTATAGAAAAATTATAAAATACTTGTGCATGTCTGTAGATCTAATAATAATACGTGTGCACTATTTTAAAAATATATATGTATATTTAAAATATATAAGGGAAAATTTGGGTATCAACACCTCTTTCAAAGTTGCCCTTGAAGATTTAAGCTTCCTTTTCTTATGTTGCGTAACTATCTTTGGAATTGGAGTAGGTGTTTCATTAACTTTTGAGAGCGTTTTTCCAACACCTTGATCTTTATCTCCTAAAGGAGAAGTAAATTTTAGCCCAACATTGTCTACTATAACTCATAAATTATCCTCGAAAAACTTTCCATGCATTTTCTCCCACCAAGACATATAATTAGGGGACAAAAGCTTCTCCGCAGGATCTCCTGTTGGGTGAAAAACCGCAAGTGACATACACCGATAAAGTGTGCAAATCCTCCCAAATCTGAGTCCTTCATCTAGAGAGGAGCTATGACTATCATTCTCCAAAACATCAGGGATTTTCCGGTAAAACCTAAATTGACGACCAAACCGATGCGGGCTATATGGCTCGATAATGAATGAGTTATCATACCTCAAAGGGAGGTAATTAAAACATAAGCTCATGAAGTAATTTCACTCCAACTATTAAAGGGACTTGTTATCCACATAATAATAAGGGAGAGAATTAGTTAACATTTTTGGTTTTCAAACTATGCTCTCCATCGTGGATGCATTTTCTTGCATCTTTCTTGTCAAAGTATCTCGCGGCTTTCTCTCCTGAGTATGCCACCATCAAAGGGACATATGAACCCTTAGCAAGTGGGTAATGAGTTTTGAGTTAATGTGCAAGCTAATCTTAAACATAATTGATGGGAAAACAAACCTTGGCCTGATCAAGTTGGGAAGAACACGAAATCTTATTCAAACCATGATAAATACTTAACAAAACTGGGACAACAAGGCTAATTTTTTGCCCGCTTGCCATCATGCTTGCCATATTTAAAGTCTCGTGATGAATAAAGTTCTTTTCCTTATAGGGAAATACAAAATCACGTAGACAACATGATAAGAAGGTTGATATATATATATATATATTTCATCTTTCTTGTCAGACCTCACCCTAAGTTTAGAAAATATAGCTTCTTGATCACTCGACCACCTAGTTATCTCGGGAATAACTCCGTTAGGATTATGTGTCGAATTTAGGTGCGCTAATTTCTTTTCCTTTCGCAGTGGGGTAGGTTTATATATTAAAGATTTCTTATACAAAAAATTTGTCCACTTGCTCAAGGAGACCTTTTGGTTAACACCTGTACCTTTCTTAAGATGATGGAAGGCAACAAATAAATACCTACAAGATCGAGGAATAAATCTCATATATTTTTCATCTAAACATGTAAGTTCTCTTGTATTGGGTACCACTTCTTCGTACGGAAAAACCACAACTAGAAAACCTCCAAGAATATGTAAGTCCCAAAGAGAGATAGATAGATATAAGAAGCGTGTTCGTCTTGGGGCACCAAGCCTCACAAAATTCTTGCAAAATGTTTGAGTTTCAATCATAAGTGAAAAGTGAGGCATAAACAACATCATAAATCTTTGATGTACTCAGGGTTTGTTGCTTCCACCAAGTACTTCTTCAGCCCATTCCCAATATCCTAGAATATGATGATACTCGCCCTCGATTGCTATTGTGTTTCCCCAACGTATTTTGATGGGTGATAGAAATGTTTACTTGGCGATGGATTGGTGCTTGGAGAGACCATATCTTTAACAGTGGATTAAAAGTAGACTTGTGCTCCAAGGTCCAGTTTTCTACATGAAGTGGATTCCCCAAAGAAGGCCATGAGGTTTCATACCAGCCAACTTGTAGGGTGTGAATCAAAAGTTTGGTTTGTTCTATGCCATCTTCAATCTCGATTATGATATATCTAAATTTGGAGGAAATGAGGTATAGTCTTTGAAATTTACCATCCCTTCGGGTTGCAAAGGACAAAAAAAAATTCATCAAAGTCCAAATCAAGAATATTGGAATGTGCACAAAGGTCTAAATGAATGAATAGCCTCTCGTTTCTGGGCGGGGATAAATATCCATCCCTAATCCCTTGAAATTAATCTATCCGATATTTGAACCACCTTGAGGGTAATCTTTCCGATATTCGAGCCACCTTGAGATTAATCTCTCCGATATTCAGACCGTGACGAGTATCCGTCCATTCACACTTTGAGAGTAATCTCTCCAATATTTGAGCCACCTTGAGAGTAATCTCTCCGATATTCGGGCGGAGACGAGCTTCTGTCCCTTCACACTCTGAGAGTAATATGATCGATATTCGGACGGGGATGAGTACACATACCTTCGCACCCTAAAATACCCTTATTCATGCATGGATCATCCCTCTGAGCAAGAATATATTCGTAGCTTGACCTACAAAAGAAATAGAACTTCACACCTTAAGAGTAATATCTCCGGTATTTGAACGGGGATGAGTACTCATCCCTTCACACCTTAAAACACCCTTCTTCATGCATGTATCCTCCCTCTGAGCAAGAATATATTCGTAACTCGGCCTACAAAAAAAAGAACGCAAACGAAAAGAGGTAAAAAAATTACCTTCTCGTTATTGCTTGTCAGAGCGACTTGCAAGCACCAAATACTAATGCTCAACAAACATATCGGTATGTGATAGGGGTGTGCAATCGATTTATTGATTCGATTTTAACCCTTATCGATAATTACTTATCGATTATCGATTTGTACATATGCTTATCGTTATCGTTTCAATAAGGTTTCGATTTTTTCAATTTCGATTTATCAATTTTGGGGGCTTATCGATTCGGTTATCGATTACACCAATAAAAACATTTACGGGATTCCACGGAAAGTATATCGCTATAAACGCGCCTAACTAATATGGACAAAAAGAAGCTGAAATAAGACGAACACCATTTATAATATAAAAATTATGTCAAAAAGCACATGCAACAAAACTAAAGTAAGGGACCAAATGTATGCCACCAACACTCAAACGGTATAAAAAAAACAAAACAAAATACATCATTACGGCTAATTCTATTTTTCATTAATTTGAACTTCATTCCTTTGATCTTTAAATATGATCATTCCTTAAATGTAATAGAGGAAATAATAGAGTAAGGGAATTAGGGTAAAGGAAAAGGTATAGATTAGGGAAAATGATATTGTATAGCCGCTTTCAAAATAGTAGCGTAATATATATACATTTTGTATGTTATATTAATCTACACATCATTTTACAAGTGTCTACAGTTTAGGGTTGTGCATTCGATTTATCGATTCGATTTTGACCCTTATCGATAATTACTTATCGATTATCGATTTGTACATATGATTATCGTTATCGTTTCAATAAGGTTTCAATTTTTTCAATTTCGGTTTCGATAACAAATAATCGATTCGATTTATCGATAAACCGATTCGAATGCACACCCCTAGTATGTGGTTCATATAGATCTCCAAATACAGATATAATGTCGATGTGGGATCAAGTGTTGAGAGGCGGTGTTGGTGTCTTTTTCTAGTTGAATTAAAATCCTTTACCAATTATTATTCTTTAAGAAGAAGAAAAGTTGACTTCTACCGTTCTGTATCAACGGAGTTTGTTTGATTCAAAAGATGTTAAACTCTTTTTAAGCAAATCAATCAAAAAGGATGAAGGGGTAAATCATAATCAATCCTAATTAATACTGAATTGAAAGACAAAGAAAGAACAATCATATATGGATCAGATAAAACATCAAGATGTCTTATTTATGATAAAATTTTGCTTTACCCCTCCTTAGAGGGGTTGCTCTGATGGTAAGCAACCTCCACTTCCAACCAAGATGTTGTGAGTTCGAGTCTCCCCAAGAGCAAGGTAGGAAGTTCTTGGAGGGAATGATGCCGAGGGTCTATTTGGAAACAGCTTCTCTATCCAAGGGTAGAGGTAAGGTCTGCGTACACACTACCCTCCCCAGACCCCACTAAGTGGGATTATACTGGATTGTTGTTGTTGTTGTTGTTGTTGTTACCCCCTCCTTAGAGGGGAAAACGAATTACAATTGTTTCGTCCCCTTTTTCAATATCCCGATAGAGCTCCTCGCATAATACCGATCGAACCGAAAAAATAGGCCGAACTGTGAATTTCGATTTCGGTTTAATCGATTTTTCGGTTGGTGCACGATTTTAAAATTATTAATTTTTATTTTTCGGTGCGGTTCACGGTTTTTGTATTTCGATTTCCGGTTAAACCGAAAAATCGAAATTCAGGAGTATTACAAATTACAAACTTTAAACATCTTTGATTACCGAAGCATTTTGAACAGTATCCATCTTTGATTAATAATTAAAGCATTTTGAAAGAATTCTGTCCAATTACTTTGTTAATATTTATAATTTGGACAGCCAATGTTTGTCCAAATTGGCTAGTCTTACATCTGTGACCAACTTGTAAGATTAATGCCTTTCAATTATTTCCTTAATTACTTCTTTGATTTGTATTTAAGTCCTAGAAATGGTAATATTACGGGCACTTTAATTTGCAGTGATATAAGTAACAAGTAACAACAATCTGGGAAACCAGATACCTTATCAGCTTCCTCCAAATGCCGAGAGTGTATGTGTCTTTATGTGGATTTTAATTTTCTGTCCTTAATTCCATGCTCTAGTTCTTTTTTAATTTTTTGTGAATTTACTATACATACGTCATTCTAACCAGTTGCCTCGTAACGCAGTAACCTTGCTGGTAATGGTTTTACTGGTGGCGTTGTAAATGATTCTTGGGAAATTATATTTCTTAGTTGCGTTGTAAATGATGTTGTGCGACCTTTAGATATATTATGTTGGCGTGTCATAGCTAAATTTTGTATTTTGGTCTGGCCAGCTTTTGTTTTGAACCGTTTAAAACCGAAAAAATAAATCGGAAATAACCGAACTGAACTTTGAAAAAACCGCACCGAACCGTAAATAATTTGGTTTGATTTGGTTATTAATATTACAAAACCGAAAATCGATAAACCGAACCGTACTTTCATAATAACCGACCGAACCGACCGACGCTCACCCCTACTCTCAGTAGATGAAGAATCCTTTCCTCTTAAGGGTGGAGTTCTGTTCATCCTCTTTTTTCGGTTCGAGTGTTGGAAGGTAAGTAGGAGAGGAAGTAGTAGTCGGGTCCCCCTGCTTCGATTCTCTTTCCTAATATTTATAGTCAAAAACCTTCTTATGTTTGCTACCATATGGCATGGCTGAGTTGGGGAAGCTTACTAGCCGTGGAAAGGGCTTGCTCTCGTCGTTTATGTCGAATGACGAAAAGATGGGATGAAATTGACTGTTTCCTTTCGTAAGATGATTAGGACGGGGTCGTGGTTGCCCGGTCGGGGTGGTCAGATTTTGACCAATACAGTTAGTCCATCCGTTCATTGGGATTGTGTCTTGTTGACTTCAACGGACGGATCATGTATGCGACATAGTCGAAGGGAATCTGACGCCCATTTTATCCCTTGATCGCGTTGAGAATTTTGGGATTCTTTGGGGATGCCTTTTCAGTACTCGTGTACCGTTACTATGATTTCAAAATCGAAACGCCGGTTGGTAAATGGAGCATTACTTCGTGCAAGCAGTCATTATGACGCATGTTTCTAAGGATCTAAAATGTTTCGCATCCTATCGGATTTGAGTGGCGACTATCGTGTTTCGCGATCGGGGATTTTACTCCAATTATAAATAAGGAAACCCTGCCATTTGCTTCTTACACTTCATTGTTTGTCTCGAGAAAAATTTCCAGGATATCTTCTTTTTTGTCATTTCGAATTTTGGCTCTCTCTTGCTCGTTGCAATCCTTAATTCTTTCGCTTCTTCTGGCGAGTTCTTTTTTCCTTCTTGGCTAAAAATGGCCGGTGCTTCTTCCCATGATAATATTCCTATTGCTCCTCCAGCGACTGAGAACCCTGTTCCGGCTGCAGAAATATAGAGTCGGTAGAGGACGAAGAGGTTCCTTCTGTAGATGAAATTTTACCCCGCCCGGGGAGGGACATGGTCGACTTTAGTGTTAACGGTAGAACGGAGCTGGAGGAGATCGCTCCCCTCATAGGAGGTAGGGATCGCAGATTTGAGGGAACGATAGGGCATTCCCGGCTTTGTCAAGATGGTACCGGCGGGGAGAGACGACCGGGTTCAAATTGACTGTCCCCGATTTTGTATGTTCTATGCCTACCCCTTCCTCGTAGGGTACACTCTCCTGCTTCCCATGCTGGTGGTAGATTTCTGCCGCTATTATGAGGTATGCCCCGCCCAGCTTTTTCCTTATTTGTACAAATTGTTCCTCATGTTTTTCAAATATGCGGAGCTCGCCGGTCGCGAGGTTACTCTGGGCCACATGTTTAGCATGTTCGCTCCCCAGTTGATTCGAGGCATGATGATCCATGCGGGTCCTCAGGGGTCGAAAGGCCTAGTGGTAAATATGGATGACAGGACCAATCGTTGCTTTTATGAGAACTTTTTCTATGTGCGGACCGAGCACCTCGTGGCGGACCCGACTGGATTTCCTGAGAGGTGGAATTTTGCTTGTAAGTCTGCGTTTCTGATTAGTGGAGTGCTCGATTTTTCTTTTTCCTCTCTTCTTTTATGTTGTAGGTACTGACCTGCTTTGTTATTTCGCAGCTGAGAAGCTGCCTCCGCCACTTTTGGAGGGGATTCGCGAATGGATAGAGGCCATCCTTCCCTATACATCGGGGGTCCGCACTTGGTCGACCTTTCATGAGAGATTTGGACGTAGGCCCCTTACAGGTGAGATAATGTCCTTATTTTCTATGTCTTTTTTCGTATTCGTCTTACCTCTTGAGCATCGTTTGTCGTTGCCAGGGAGAGTATGGAGAGTTAGGGCTCCTCAGCTAGCCTTTCGTCGGCCGGCTGTGTGTGCTCGTCTTGTTGCAGTACATGCTGCTCGTCCTTCATCGAAGGCGGCTTTGGTCAAATCTGCGGTCCTGACCACTCAAGCAAGAGTGGCCTCTCAGGAAACCCCATTCAGTGTTGTCCATCCTACGAATGGATCACCGTCGGCCGGGGAAGAGGAAGGTTCGTCGTAGGGACGGAGGGTGGAATTCGAGATGGTGCCTCCGACCGTAATTAATTTGGATAAGTCTCCCCCAATGGGCCCATGGGATGGTGCCGCTGCGGCGTCTCCCCTAGAGATAGAGCGAGTTGTGGAAGTTGATGCTGGCGGTCAGTGCCCGGAAGATTTGGCTATTATAATGACTTAGTCCGGAGTTCCCATTGCCGGTGATGATCAACGTCCTGCCGGAGCAGAGAGACCCCTAGTGCCGCCGTCGTGACTTCGAGTGCACCTTCTTCATCTGCGGCAGGTCGCATCCCCCCCTCGGTGGCAGGAAGGGGGAAGAGTGTGATGGTCGATGAATATGAGTCCGAGTATGACTTGGATCCCCATGATGTCAGGATGTTCGAGGATGGACTCACTTATTCGGTGGTTTACGTGGGTGGATCGACTCGTGTTCTTGATATCTCTTCTGACGTGAATCTCTTTGCACAGGGAGATAACTTAGTGTCGCAGCTTAGCTTGTTGTGTTCAGAAGCTGAAAATGAGTCCCTGTGGAATGTCCCTGATGCCAAATTGAGGGACGAGGTGGCCATCATGGGCTTGAGGGTATGTTGTTTTCAGCTTTTATTTTGGCCTTTCCCTTTACGCGAGAGAACATTGGTTTAATTGCTTTCTCATTTTTCAGACGTATCTGGTGGAGGTGGAAAGCATCCGTAGGGCCAACATTCAATCGAGGATTTTCTTGCAGTTGCTGTAGAAGTACCGTAGTATCGCAACAGATGTCGTGAGTTGCACGAACGGTTGAGGACGGACCCCCGTCACCGGTCTCTAGGCGAGGAATTGGAGCTAATGGATCAAGAGCTAATGTAGACGATCCGTACCAAGAGCGAGCTCGGAGAACAACTTCGCCTCAAGGACGAGGAGCTAGAATTGGGTTGAGGGGTCGCTGCCGAGTATGAGTACCGACAGGGCAAGTTGGGAGCGATGCAGTTGGAGATGGATCAGAGTCGGGCTCGAACTGAGAAGATAAGCACCGAATGGAGAGGGAAATTGCCTGCGATAGAAAGCAAGGTGGCCAGTTTAGAGCGCATTGAGAGAGCCTGGTCTGAGGCTCAGGCAAGGGCGACGACTTTAGAGGAGACAATTCGCGTGCTTAAGTCCCAACAAGAATCGGAGAGGGTGACTGCGACTCTTACGGAGGCGAGGCTCGAGGAGAGGATTAGCACGATTGATCAGGAGGATTCGGTTGTGGCAGATCGAGTCGCGGCCTTTGTGCCAGAGAATCAGCAGCTGAGGGCCCAGGCTGGACCATCCCGTGCTATCGTTCCCCACCATACTCATGAGCTCTGGGTCTATGCCGAAGCCCAGCGGGATATATTCAAGAACTTGTGGGAGGCAGGCACCGTGATCGAGGTTTCCTACGAGGAAGCACGAGTGAAGGCTCGCGAGGCTCGTGCCAACTGTGGATATGATGTTGCAATGCCCGAAGCTGATGTGGGTGCGGATGGTAATGATGATGGGCCTTATAGAGATGATGATGAAGACGGTAGTGATGACGCCGAGTGAAAGAAATCCTAGTTAATACTGAATCGAAAGACAAAGAAAGAGCAATCATATATGGATCAGATAAAACATCAATATGTCTTATTTATGATAAAGTGTCGCTTTACCCCTTCTTAGAGGGGAAAACGAATTACAATTGTTTTGTCCCATTTTTCAATATCCCGATGGAGCTCCTCTCCCCTATCAGTAGATGAAGAATCCTTTCCTCTTAAGGGTGGAGTTCTGTTCATCCTCTTTTTTCGATTCGAATGTTGGAAGGGAAGTAGGAGAAAAAGTAGGAGAGGAAGTAGTAGTCGGGTCCCCCTGCTTCGATTCTCTAACCTGATATTTATAGTCGAAAACCTTCTTGTGTTTGCCACAACGTAGCATGGCTGAGTTGGGGAAGCTTACTAGCTGTGGAAAGGGCTTGCCCTCGTCGTTTATGTCGAATGACGTAAAGATGGGATGAAATTGACTGTTTTCTTTCGTAAGATGATTAGGACGGGATCGTGGTCGTCCCGATCGGAGTGATCAGATTTTGACCAATACAAAATTGCTATTGCAAGCCTTGTTCGTGTATACTTCTATAATTGAGGAACACAATCCCATGGAGATATGGTACTGATTATCACATGCATAGACAGAATTGATCAAAGGAATACTTCTATGCGGGCCCAGTGGTCAAGAGAATGTATCTTTCTTTTTAAATATCCTGTTGAAGTTCTATAACTGAATATTCCACAAGTATTAGCAAAGTTTTAAAGTGCACTTGGCCAAAAATATACCACGTTAGCTTAACAGAAATGATTATTTTGAGGAGGTGCACGGACAAATGTATATTCCCAGTGTATTATATATTCATATGAAGGATACACGTGTATTATGTAAGTTATAGTTTAAAATTCGTCACGGGGATTAGGTGATTTCCTACCCCGATAAAATTTGAAATAGGGGATATTTGTAGGTATTTAAATTTTATTGGATTTAAGTCCGTGAAATTATTTAGATTATAATTTAAATTCAAAGTATATTAGCCTAAATAAATATTATGTCCCCTTTTATAGTTGGATTAATTAAATAAATTCAATACATATGGATTAAATAAATATGTTCAAATTCATTGGGCTAAAGTGATGAGTTCACTTTATTAACCCCAAGATAAAAATTTCCTAGAGGCCCTGTTTGATATCATATGATATGGCACGCCACATCAAGCGGAAGAACCAATAGGATCATGCCAAGTGTAAAAATGAAAAGGCATGCCAAGTCACATTAAAAGGTCAATGAAATCACGTCACGTGTGCAAGTGATATGTTCTGGCCAATCAAATGCAGCATTGTCACACTTTAATTTGATTGGCCGGAAAGGGTTTGTTCTTATCATAACTCTCCCTCCCATAACTATAAATAGGGGTCTTCATAACCCAGAAATGGAACCAGAAGTTATAACAAGAAGTAAGAGAGAGCTCGTGGATTAAACACCGTAAATTTCTCTACAAATTTCAAGCTTCAAGCAATCAAGTTCAAGCTCAAGAATGAAGAACAAATCAAGATTCAAGAAGTACGAGTTCAAATCAAAGTTCGTGCTAGTTGAATTCAAGATTATCGTTCGTGGAAACAAATATAGTTCAAGATCAATCTCAAAGGCCCTTGAATTTAGGTACTGTTGGAAAAAAGAATCAAAGGATTCATAGAATTGTATACTCATATTATTTGAAATAAAATACTACGATTGTTGCAATATCTTTCGATCTTGATTTAATTTTCTCGAGGCAATTTATTGTCTATAGGTTCAAAATGCCCTTTTAATGTCGAATAATGATCATTTATATCCTCCGTTGTACTTTCGGTCCATCACTACCCCGACGTCATATGATTACTACAAAAATATCCCTATGCTATTAGGACCAAGTTACGCATCTGCGAACTCGATTTTGTGCAACAAGATTCGCTTTTGCGGAACCACGCGCACCTCTGCGGGCTCTCAGATGCGGCATTTCCCTCGCACTTAGGACCCATCAGCAACTCTGCCAAACTCACTTCTGCAATGCCATCCACGCACCTGCGGCCTCGCATCTCTGACCAAGACCTTCGCAAGTGCGATCACACCAGTTCAACACTCTTCAGCCAATTCTTAAGTTCAAAATTCGATTCTTTAATCACCTGAAATCCAACCGACGCCCCTGAGACCTCAACCAAATATATCAACAAGTCCTAATAAACGATACAAACTTAGCTGAGGACTTAAATCACATCAAAAACACGAATCGCACCCCAATTCAAGCCTTATGAGAACTAATAAATTCCAACTTCTACGATTGATGCTGAAACCCATCAAATTGATTCCGATTGACCTCAAATTTTGTACACAAGTCATAAATGACACAACAGACCTACTCTAACTTTCGAAACAAAAATCCAAGCCCGGTAACCACAGAGACAACTCTCGGTCAAACTTCTAAACTTTCTAAACTTCTAATTTTTAAACTCTCGTCGTATCAAGCCAAAATTATCTAGGGACTTCCAAACAATATCCAGACACACTTTTAAGTCCAAAATCATCCTATGGAGCTATTGAAACTGTCAAAAATTTATTCTAAAGTCGTTTAAACATAAGTCAACATCCAGTCAACCTTTTTAACTTAAACTTCCAACCTTGGGAACATCTCCATAACCACACCAGCTACCCCGAAAAGTCACATAACAACAATTGAGCACAGAATAAGCAGCACTCAAAATGACTTGTCGGGTCGTTACAAGAATCAACTTAATTATAAACAACAAAATTGACATCTAGCAGTCTTAATCAGAAATACAATATAAACTAAACGGAAGAACCATTGAACCATAAGTAAACAATCCACCAGCATAACTCGAATTCCAAATTAACCATGTAGTTCTTAACAGATTACTAGTGCAAAACTTATTCAACAAAACCAAACAAACAGAATACGAAAATAAGAAAAGAAACAAAACAGTTGGAGAAGTAAAGAGATAGGAAGTTACCAAATCTTAAGTAACAAGAAATAATGAGAAGCCAGTGATGCTTGTTGTATCGAAATTCGACCACCAAAGGTCTTTTCCTCCATAGATCCGACTCGAAATTGGATCTTGGCTAGATCTTCTTGAAAGAAAAAACTCATAGGAGTCCAACGAAGGAAACGAGGATGTATACAAGTCGATATAACTGGTCAACGGCAAGTTGACCTGTGTTGAAGATGATGAAATGACCAAATACCTACACAGCTAGATGGATCTTTTTGAGACCTATCTAATGGGGGTAAGTATTGAGGTTTATTGTCTCACAAAAGTTGGCGAAATCAAGCAAGGGCGTAATACTTAGCTTTTTTATGAAGGCGGTGACGGAGTAGGAATTGGGGTTTGATCTTGTTAGGAGAGTGTAGAGGGAGAGGAGAGGAGAAGAAAAATGGTGATTTGAGGTCATTTGGTTGACTGTGGCCGGTGGATGAGATTTTTGGCCGGTGGTCAACGGGTGGTAGAGTGGCAGCAGATGGCTTCCGGTGGTGGTTCGTAGTTATAGCGGCCGACTTTAGGCCTTCAACCTAATTTTTGGACAATTATATCAAAATCAGGGATCGGTTCTCAACCCTTGGATTAACAGGAATGGGCGATGGAGATGAAACGTTGTCCATTTGACTTGGGTGGGGTCAATTGTAGACAAAACGACATCGCTTGTTTCTAGGAATTGAGTTGGGGATCTGGATTTGGTAAGGGAAGGGATGTGGGTTGGATATTGGTAAATGTTGGGTTGCTGAGGTCTTGACCCAATTTGTTTTAAAATGTACAAAAGTCCTTATTCCTCTTTGTTTCTTTCAAAATTAAACACTTACTCTAATTTGAATTAATTTTGCACAAATTACCTAATCATCTATTTATCTAACATTTTGACTAAAATTCAGCTAAACTTTTAACTGATTCAGTAAGCTAAAAAGCAAGGAAAATGACTAGTGCAATTATTTTGTGATTTTCATTATTTAAAGATACAACTTTAATGCGATGAAAAACACAATGCAACTAAGATCTAATTTAAACTAATTATCTAAATTACCTATTTTGATCTAGTAATTAACTAATTATATAATTAGTTTGGCAAAGCAAAGAAAAATACTTTAAAAAAACTAATACGCAAAGTGTCTAATGCACCTTTTTCTAGATATTTGTATTTTCTAGAAATGCAATTAACATTGTTAATTATAATCTAAATTTGTAAAGAGTAAAAATATAAAATATTTTGACATATTTATGATTTAAAAATGCTACTAAAGATGCACCAAACACAAATATGCACAAAATAAATCAAATATAGAAAAATTCCTAAAATTCTATATAAATAATTAAAGGCTATTTTGGAATGTTTTACGAGCAATTTTCATATCGGAAAAAAATTACGTGCTCACAGATATCCCTCTTTGCTCAAAAATATGAAGAGTTTTCGGGCAAAGATATGTGGGCAATCATGAACAATTTTGCAAATTTGATACTCCATGGGAAGCATTTTTGAAAGTTTAACTGAACCTTCCTTTTGAGGTTGTCTGCATATCCTTGGCTACAAAGGAATCTGGTCGGTATAGTTCTGGGTATTTTGATAGCTGGGACTACCAAAAAGATGTGAATTTACTAATTTTGTTGCTGTTACCACTTGTTGAACTCTTTATTACACCAAAATCAAAATTGATGGTAACTAAGCATGCCTATTAGGTACGAGTTACAAATTTTTTATATATATGTCTTCTGAAGCTTGATCTTGAGCTTTGACTGGTTCTTTATGCAAATTCTGATTCAGACCTTGATGCTTGTTATATGCATGTGCTAATTTATTCTTCTGTGTCTTCTTCTTTGATCAAAATGGAGGATGTAATACTCGTGACTTCAGTCATGTCTTGAGCAAATCATGTTCTTCTTTCATTTGCTTTTCATCTTGAATCGACTTCTTTTCTTTCATTTTGGATATAGACAACAAAATTTTCTACCTAAGTTTTCACCAGAAAAATTTTGCGAGTTACTATAACAAAAATTCTAAATTACTCATTTATGAAAGAAATAAAATGTCAAGAATGGTGTACCTTGAGAAAATCATGATTCTTTGGGAATGGTGTACCCTTTTTATCAAAATGACTCCTCAACCACGTATTAGTGTACCATATGTTGCTAAAATGCGACTAGGAATGGTGTACCCTGCATTTAATTGATCAACTAGAGAGTGGTGTACCCTACGTTGGAAAATACAGCTAGGGATTGGCTACCCTACACTGGTAATGAGATTAGAGAATGGTGTAATCTATGTCCTAAAAATCAATCATCAACTAGGGAGAGGTGTACCCTATGTTGGAAAACACAATTAGGGATTGTTGTAACCTACACTCGTAAAGAGACTAGTAAATGGTGTACTTTATATTAGCAAAGATATTAAGGAGTGGTGTACCCTGTATTTAACACCATTCAACTAGGGAGTGTTGTACCTTACGTTGAAAACACGGCTAGGGATTGATGTACCCTATAATGGTGAAGAGACTAAAGAGTGGGGTACTCTATATTAAGAGTGAAATCAGAGAGTAGTGTACCCTGCATTTAAGATTAATCAACTAGGAAATAGTGTACCCTATGTTGGAAACACAACTATGGATTGATGTACCCTATTTAGGAATGAGATCAGGGAGTGGTACCCTGCATTTAAGATCATCAACTAGGGAGTGGTGTACCCTATGTTAGAAGACACAATTGGTGAACCTTTACTAGTAAGTAAACCAGGGAGTGATGTACCCTATTTTAGCTATGAGATCAGGGAGTGGTGTACCCTGCATTTAAGATCATCAATTAGGTAGTGGTGTACCCTATGTTGGAAGACACGGCTAGAGATTGGTGAATCCTATACTGGTAAGGAGGCTAGAGAGGGTGTACCATATTTTAGCAATGAGATCAGGGAGTGGTGTACCCTGTATTTAAGATTATCAACTAGGGAGTGGTGTACCCTATGTTAGAGGACACAACTAGGGATTGGTGTACCTTATATTAGTAGGAGAATAGGGAGTAGTGTACCTATTTTACCAATAAGATTAGGGAATGGTGTACCCTTGATTTAAGATCATCAATTAGGGAGTGGTATACCTTATGTTGGAAGACACAACTAGGGATTGGTGTATCCTATATTGGCAAGGAGAATAGGAAGCGGTGTACCCAATTTTAGCAATGAGATCAGGGAATGGTGTACCCAGGATTTAAGATCATCAACTAGGGAGTGGTGTACCCTACATTTAAAAACACAGATAGGGGTTGGTGTAACTTATACTAGTAAGGAGATTAGGGAGTGGTGTACCCTATTTTAGCAATGAGATCAAGGAGTAGTGTACCTTGCATTTAAGATCATCAACAAGTGATTGGTGTACCCTATATTGGAAAATACATCTAGGGACTAGTGTACCTTATACTAGTAAGAAGACTATGGAGTGATGTACCTTACGTCGTAAAAATTAATCATTAACTAGGGAGTGGTGTACCCTATATTAGAAAATACAACTAGGGATTAGTGTGCCCTACCATAGCATTATTTTTAATGTATTTAAAGATTTAAGCAAAATGTGGGAAAGAATTTTTAGAAAAATACCTTTTTTGAGAGTTTTTATGTTACGGAGTTGTTTTCAATCTCCACATAATTTCTCTTTTTACTTGCACATGTTTCCAATTTTTTCAATAAAGGATAATTGTTAGTTCGAAACGGTGGTTGGTTTTGTGGTCTTGAGTGTTTCAGTCACTTGATCTCGGCCCATATTCTTTTGGTGAAGATTTCAACACCAACTAGTTGTTTCCTAAATACCAATTGCATTTCTGTCGCGGGAGAACCTTTGACTTTTCAAACTTTCCCATGACGGTTGGTCGTGTGGGACTTAACTTTTCAACTTTATTTTGACTTTGTGGAAATTTCAGTTTTGACTTCTTTCTTGCGAAGTTTCAATCTGAGAGCATTCAAGAGCCCTTGGTTTTCAGACTTTGCCACGACTGTTATTCACATGAGACTTAACCTTTTCAACTTCATTTAGCCTTTGCAGGCCCTTCAATTTGATTTCCTTCTTCCAAAGTTTTCAATTACAAATCATTGGACAAGTATGGCCAATCGGAGTCACCATGATGCCCTTGCCGAGGATGGGTGTCATTTGAATATACACGCTCGCTTCAAATGAGAGCCCTTATCACGACTCCAATTTCCCATCTTAGGATGTTGTGATGGCACCTAGTCTTTAAGACTAGGTAAGCATAGCACTTATGCTGATTTAATAACATAATTGCACTATTTAATCATTTATCATAAATCATTAAATGACATACATACCCTCAAATGGCGAAACATTTCCTAAAACTGGTGGTACGGATCATAAGCACTACTGAAACACACTAGAATTTCTAAACACAATATTGTTATGAATTACAATTTAAAAGTAGCATAATGAAGTAAGATGGTAACTCTGAGGCCTACAAACATCAAGTAGGTATATCTTGAAGTCTTCCACCGCGCAGTCGCAACTCTCCACAACACAATTAGAATACCTGGATCAGTGATATGTATGTATATTCCCTTGTATTTTACTCGTGTTTCGTGGATTTCGTAAGTGAAATGTAATGATTTATGCTGATTCGTGGTGTTTTTATGTGTAGGAATCATCCAGAAGCAATACAAGCCAAAAGGTGCAAGATTTGCGCCAAAAAGGAGCGAAACGGGAAATAGCAATCTGTAGCACCACAGGTAGTGTGGGGCGCTACCTATGGCCCAGTTTCCAAAACCTCAATTTTTCCAGCTCCAGGGATAGCGCCCCACGCTACCTAGGGCGCTGGTGATGGGAAGTCTCTCCTATTTAGCCCGGATCAAGGGTATTTCGCCCCCCCCACATGTGGATAAAAGCAATTCTAAAATCTATTTTGAGGGAGGGCCACCATTTTGGAAGAGTTAACACACTGGGAAATTGAGGAGAGCCATAACAAAGCTTGGAAACCGCGAAATCCATCTTGAGTTCTTCCTTTCCCTTCTTTTCTTGATTTTTATGCATTCTTGGGAATTGATTGAGATTTCTACTATGACTATGTGTGGCTAAACTCTTTTATTCTGGGATTATGGTTTTACAAGAATGTTGATATTCGAATATTGATATGATGAGTTAATTTATCATATTGGGTTGTTTATTCATATTCTGAGTTTAATTATTTTACTTCTTAGCTAACAGTAAAATACTATATATGAATCTTGAGTTGAACTTGAAAGAGGTCATTCTTGATTGAAATAGGATTGAATAAAGCACGATCTTGGACCTAGTCATTGGTGAATTGATTTGCGAATACATATAGAAATATACCTATTTATCGTGCTTAGCCAATTTTGCAAGAGATTATTAATGCATTTTTTTTATCTCTAATGTCATAGGAATATAGGGTTAGAATAAATTGAATAGGCAAGTAGAAGTTGTCGTATTTCTACGAGTATTATTGTCCTTGCAGGTTAATAACACATACAAATTAATAAGTCGAATCGATTGAAGAATTCAACAGGAGTGTTAGCCAGTCATAACCCTGGAATATTATTCTTATTGAATTCAACTTTTCGTGCTAAGTCTGCTAGTCAACTCTTTCTTCTTTTTAATCACATATTTAGTTAGTAGAATTAATCAAATAAAAATCAACTTTTCTCGACTCAATAAATTAGCATTTTCTTGTTTTAGTTGGCAAGTGATTACAAGTCCTCGTGGGAACTATAATCTACTCACTATTTATTACTTGATTGACTGCGTATATTTGCATATGTGATTTTGGGCAACAAGTTTTTGACGCAGTTACCGGAGACTTAAAAATTAATTTTTTTAGTGGATTAAGCTTTTACTACTCATTGAGTTAAGTTTTTTATCTTATTTTTGATTGGGTGTTGGATATCAGGTACGTCACTTGAATGTGACGGGTTAGAAGCCAAGATAAACTATAGAATTTTGACCTAAAACCTGAGAGAGCATTTCGCAGAAGATTGAGAGAATCTCCGGAAGCAAATAATTTACAAACACTTATTCAAATTCCTGTTGAAATGGCGGATGAACTCCCATTGGCGGTACAAGAGGTGGTTATGCCCAGCATACTAATGTCATGTTCAATATCGTGAAGCCAGGGATCAATGGGCATTTTGAGCTTAATCAGACCATGATCTAGCTACTCCATGCAAGTGGACAGTTCATGGGACTACCACACAAGGACCCCCAATAACATATTCTGAATTTTCTAGATATTAGTGATACTTATATCACTAACGGGGTCACATATGATTATGTTAGGCTCATATTGTTCCCTTTTTCTCTATTGGGAGAGTACAAGCGATGGTTGAATCTGAGCCAGCTAACTCTATTGCGTCATGGATGATATGGCTCATAAATTCTTGGCTAGGTTCTTTCCTTCTGGTAACCACAAAGATAAGAAGTAAGATAGTTGCATTCAAATAGAGAGAAGGTGAATCACTTTATGTAGCTAGGGATCGATTCAAGGGGCTACTAAGAGCCTGTCCACACCACAACCAAACCAATAAAGCATTGTCTCTCACTTTTATTGAAGGTCTTTACCCTGAAACAAATATAGTGGCAGACGCAACAATTGGTGGTCAAGTATTGGAAAAGTGCTTTGATGAGTTTTATACACTCATGAACAAGTTTTCCAAAAGCAACCCAGACTGGCAAGGGGAAGTAGGTAGACACACAAACATAAAGCTGATGAGGTACTTGAATTGGATGTTGTATCAACACTATCTGCATAGGTGAAATCTTTAGAAAATCACATCACTAGGATGAATATGGCTCAAAACCAACAAAAATTCCAACCAATGCAACAGGTTCAACCAGTGCAGCAGGTGCAGGTGTTCTGCGACGTCTACAGCAAGAGGCATATTAGTGATGCTTGTCCGGTGAATCTAGAGTCAGTTTACTTTGTGGGGAATGCTAATCGGGGCCAAGCTAATCAGAATAAATATGGTAGCTCTTTCAATACTAACTAGAGGAACCACCCAAACTTCTATTGGGGTGGAACCCAAGGTGCTCAGAATCCATACAGGCCACAAGCCCCTCAACAACAATATAGAGAACCACAAGCTGAGCAATCTACAAACTCAATGAGTCACATCAAGGAAATGCTAAAAAAGTTAATGGCTAACCAACAGGCTCAAGCAGCAGCTCACTCAGCAGCTATTCGAAATTTGGAGTGACAGATGGGGCAACTTGCTAGTACCCAGAACACCAGACCAACGGAAGCACTACCTTGCGACACTAAGGCTTATACTAAGGCTCCTATTAATGCTGTGTCATTGAGGAATGGGAGAGAATTAGAAGAAGTCCCATCGAATAAGAAAAAGTAAGTGAAGTTTAATGAAAAACAACCCACCACAGAAGTCGAATCGGAAACTACAAAAGAGCCGGAGAAGCTAGTTGAAAAGGCTGTGGCAAAGCAACCACAGCCAATAATTATGAAGCCACCACCTCCGTTCTCTCAAAAGATTGTCGAAGGTGAAGGATAATGCGGCCTACAAAAAGTTTCTTTATATTTTGAAGCAGGTGCAAATCAATATTCCCCTAGTATAGATCCTGTAAGAAGTGACCAGATATGCCAAATACATCAAGGACATAGTGGAAAATAAATGGATCTTGACAGATTTCAAGACGGTGGCACTCCCTGAAGAATGTAGCTCAAGAATTCAAAGCAAGCTACCTCAAAAATTGAAGGATCCGGGTAGTTTCACTATCAAAATGTCGATTGGTAAGCACGGAGTAGAGAGAACTTTGTGTGATCCTGAGGTGAGCATCAATTTGATGCCGCTATCTATGTTCAAACAATTCGGGTTGGGTGAGACGCGCCCAACCACGATGATTTTACAGTTGGATGATCACTCCCTCTCTTTTCTTGAAGGTGTAATTGAAGATGTGTTAACTCAAGTGGGTTGATAATAGGTGAATTAGAATATAATTGGACCCTAAAGAATCACATTTTTGTATAGCTTTGTGGTAAAAAGTGATAACCAAATGCTCTGATTATTGCTTTTTATGCTTTGTAGGCTATATCCAATGAAAGAAGTCGATGGAGTAAGTTTGGGATCAATTACGGAGAAAAGGAGTCTAATCAAACAATGCCCATGAAATGCACCAAGTAAAGAGACAAAAGCAGAGCTGAACTTGGCCTGCCGCAGTCAGACCGTAACCGCGGTAGGACCGCGGCAGAGCAGAGCTGCAGCTTCAGAAGACCTCTTTGGCCGCGGTCCTGGTGTAACCGCAGTGGGACCGCGGCAGAATGCGGAAAAGCCAGGGACTAAAGTGTCAAGTCAGGAAAACTTGGTGTAAAACCCTTATAAAAAGCAGGAATTCGGTCATATTAGGGCAGATTTGTTTTGGAGAGTACTTGGGCAAGAAACACAAGTGTGAGATATCACCCAAAAATATCATAGTTCTTTATTTCTTCTTTTTCTTGCAATTTTCCATGATGAATATTTTCGCAGTTTATCTTTACGTTGTTATGAGTAGCTAAATACTTTAGTCTAAGGTTTTCATGGAACCTATTGAAGGATGAACTTTTTGATTATGTTCATATAGTTTGCCGGTTAATCTCTATTTGTTCAATTACGTGTTTATTGTAGTTAATTGACAGGATCCTCAATTAGTTGTGCCTATTTAATATGCATAACTCGGGAGAGAGTGTATATTTAGGTAATTGTTGAACAACACCACTCCTAAAGTATAAGAGAGATCTATAACTGTGGGTTTAAAGGCGGGATTAGGGATAACGAAACCTTGGGTGTAATCTAAAGTGAGCTGTAATAAACAAAGTTAGCTAGCGTAACTCGGGAGAGTGCGTCTAGTAAATTATCGCGATTACTCGGAAGAGATTTACGGTAATAATAGTGCTCATAATTGATAGAGATATTTTGGTGAATCTATATGAAACATAACCGGAAGGGATTCCATCAATAGGGGAAATCACTACCTTAGAACCTTCTCATTATTGTTTACAACCCAAGCATATTTAGTTTACAGCTGTTTATTTATTTATTTTCAATCTTAGTTAGTAGAAATATCATCAACCATTGTTTACAATGTTTGGGGAAGTTGATTATAAAGAATTTAGTGATTCTAACAAAGGCAATTGATAGGTTAATCTGTGGGATTCGACTCCAGACTTGTAAACTGGATTATATTTGCAACGACCGCATTGTCCTTTTTATAAGGCATAATTGGGTGTGACCAAATTTTGGCGTCGTTGCCGGAGAGTTAACGGTGTTATCAATTACAATTGAAAGAATTACAAAAATTCTTAGTGTAGTCAGTTTTCTTTATACCCAATTTTTACATTGAAATTTTAATGTTTATTGACTTGGTTGCACATGTGCATGCCTAGAAACTCATCGAGATCTGGTGAAGTATTAGAAGCATTATCAGATCCCGAAAAAATTTTTAGGGCTTTGAATCGGGCCAACCGACAAAACAAACAACAACCAATAATTGTACAATTCGAAACAATCATGGGAGATAACAAGGAAAACCCAACAACACCAATAGCGCCAGTGCCAGAGGCTGCTCTCTATGACTGGGCACAACCCACAGCTGAGAATCTATCCACAGCGATAGTAGTCCCGCAGATACAGGCTGAGTCATTCCAAATCACGAATAACATGCTGCACTTGTTGCAAAATAAGGGACTATTTTCGGGGTCACAAGTTGAAGATCCTCAGCAGCACTTAAAGAATTTCTTGTCTATCTGCAAAACCCAAAGATAACCCAATGTAACTCCGGAAGCAATCAAACTTTTATTGTTTCCATTCTCAGTTACAGGAGCTGTCCAGACTTGGTTGAATTCACTCCCCATAAATTCTATAGCAACGTAGGATGAACTAGTCAAGCAATTTCACAACAAGTTCCATCCACTCAACAAAACTGCTCAACAAATTGATGAGATTTTTAGCTTTAAACAGAGACCGATGGTGACTTTGCATGAAACATGGGAGCGTTTTAAAGGGATGCTGGTCATATATCCACACCATGGTGTTCTAGATCTAATGTTGGGGCAGCGGTTCTACATGGGATTGTCAGATAGCGTAAAGAACATTGTTGATACTTCAGCTGGTGGGGCATTCTTGAGCAAAACATAGAGAGAGGGCCAGAGTCTGCTTGACAAGATGGCATAAAATTCGGGATAGATAACCAGAGGTGCACCTATCACTCCAGTGGTGCACTCAGTGCCTTTAGATCCATCCAATTCTATGGCTAAAAATATGGCTACCTTGTTGACACGATGAGCATACTCACAAAAAAGGTGGAAGAGTCAGGGCAGAAGGTACATATTGTTGATACTACTAATGGGGGCTTGTGCGCATCTTGCATTAGTCAGCCAATTGGTAATCAGTGGAATGCAGAACACGATCATCATCACTACCCTGAAGACATGAACTATGTGTCTAATTATGGTGGCCAGAGACAGGGTGGTCAGAATTGGGATCAACAAAATTAGGAGTACAGGCCAGCACAGCCACAGTTCAACACCGGGAACATGGGAGATATGAGACGCCCCAATAATATGGCACCTTACCCACGACCACAGGGATACAATAATCAAAATTAGTAGCAAAGGTATCACCCACCTCAGCAGCAGCATGGTAGAAGGTAGAAAGACGGGTTTGCTACACTTGAAGCAATGATGCAGCAGGTTATTGGGTCTAATGCAAAAATTAATGAGAAATTCAATACACATGATGCAGCAATCAAAAATATTAAGGTACATGTGTGCTAGATTTTGATGTCTCTGAACAATCGTCCTCATGGGACACTACCTGCAGACACTCAGATAAATCCAAAAGATCAGGGACCGAAGCAGCTGATGGCGGTGAGTCTACGTAATGGTAGAGATCTGGATGTAGAGTAGGAAAGGGCTCGAGAAGCTAGACAGGCTGAAACACTCATACCAGTACCCATCGAGCTGGATGAATCAACAAAACTGATAGAGGTGATAGTCCAGCCTGCTTAAGAAGAAAATAGCACGCAGAATGAGACCGAGAAGGAAGCTGAAACTGTCCAGGAGCCAGTAGTTGATGTACCAACTGAGAAAGATCAATCCCAATTGATTGGGAAAAAGATACCCCCTGCACCCTTCCCCCAGAGGTTGGCTAAGTACAAAAAGGAGGAGTAATGCAAGTAGTTCTTTGACATGCTGAAGCAAATCCAGGTAAATATACCATTGATTGAAGCTTTAAAGGAGATGCCTGGGTATGCAAAAATGATGAAGGACTCGATGTACCGAAAGTTTGATTTTCAAGACTTGGCCACAGTTACTCTTACTCAGATCTGTAGTGCAGTGATGACTAGACCAATTGCGGAAAAAATGTCTGATCCAGGGAGCTTTACAATTCCATGCACTATTGGTAATTTTTCTTTTGCTAAGGCACTGTGTGATCTAGGGGCCAGCATCAATATTATGCCCCTAGCAATTTATAAAGGTTGGGCATTGGAAGAGCTAGACCCACCTCTATGTTGTTGCAGCTGGCTGACAGGACTGTGAAACGACCCTCTGGAATCCTAGACGGTATACTGATTCAGGTAGGAAAATTTGTGTTCCCTACAGATTTTGTGATCCTAGACTGTAAGGTAGATGAAGAGATTCCCATAATTTTGGGAAGACCGCTTCTGGACACGGGGAGAGCTCTAATTGATTGTGAAACTGGGGAGCTCAAGATGAGACGGAACGATGAAGAAATAACATTCAATGTGTAGAAATCTGTGAGGCGACCAAGTGAATTCCCCAATTGCTCTCTTATTTATGCCATGGATATAATTGTACAGACTGATGATAAAAGGCTAACTATTGAGGACCCCCTTGATGCATGTCTAATGAATTTGGATGAGGTAAATGGAGAGGATCTGGCGGAATGGGTGTTGGCGTTAGAGGGTAGAGGGTTCTGGGATAGAACCCTAGAGTTTGAACCCTTGCACTTGAAAATCGAGAAACTACTCCAGCCAAGCCATCCATTGAAGAACTACCAAAGCTGGAATTAAAGCCATTGCCCGCCTATCTCAGGTATGAATTTCTTGGACCTAACTCCACATTACCTGTTATTATCTCATCTAGTTTGTTAGATGTACAGGCTCAACAACTATTGCAGGTACTTAAGGAATGCAAGACTTCCATTGGGTGGACCATGGAAGACATAAAGAGGATCAGCCCCTCCTACTGTATGCACAAAATTCTACTGGAAGAGGGACACAAAACTTCCAGGGAACACCAAAGAAGGCTGAACCCCAATATGAAGGAAGTGGTGAAGAAAGAAGTAATCAATTGGTTAGATGCAGGAATAATTTTCCCAATCTCTAACAGCAGCTGGGTTAGCCCAGTTCAATGTGTTCCTAAAAAGGGTGGCATGAAGGTAGTTAAGAATGATAAGAATGAATTGATCTCTACAAGAACCGTCACAGGCTGGAGAATTTGCATGGACTATCGAAAGTTAAATCTATCCACCTCGAAAGATCACTTCCCACTTCCCTTCATTGATCAGATGTTAGACAGATTGGCAGGGAGGTCACATTTCTATTTTCTGGATGGGTACTCCGGGTACAATCAGATCTCCATTGCACTAGAGGACAGAGAGAAGACCTCTTTCACTTGCCCGTATGGCATTTATGCCTTTCGTAGGATGCCCTTTATCCTATGCAATGCACCCGCCACATTCCAACGGTGCATGATGGCCATATTCACTGACATGGTAGAGGATATAATGGAGGTGTTCATGGATGACTTCTTAGTGGTGGGGAACTCATTTGATGAGTGCTTGATAAATCTGACTCGTGTGCTGAAGCGGTGTATCGAGACTAACCTGGTTCTAAATTGGGAGAAGTGTCATTTTATGGTACAAGAGGGCATAGTCTTGGGACACCAGGTGTAAAGCAAAGGAATTGAGATGGATCGTGATAAGGTAGATTTGATAGCAAAGCTACCCCCTCCAACTTCAGTCAAAGCAATCAAAAGCTTCCTCGGGCATGCCAGTTTCTATCGGCGATTCATAAAAGACTTCTCAAAGATCGCCAACCCTCTGTGTAAGTTGTTACAAAAAGATCACCCTTTCTTTTTTTCTAATGATTATAGGGTAGAATTTGAGGAGCTGAAAAAGAGGCTAGTCACAACACCTATCATAGTTGCCCCCGACTGGGAGCAACCGTTCGAACTCATGTGTGATGCTAGTGACTATGCAGTGGGGGCAGTGTTGGGACAGTGGAAAGACAAGCTGATGCATCCAATATACTATGATAGTAGAACGCTGAGTGGAGCCTAGATGAATTACACTGTGACTGAGAAAGAGATGTTGGCCGTGGTGTTTGCTTTCGACAAGTTTCGATCATATCTAATTAGTTCCAAGGTAATTGTATAAACTGACCACGCAGCTCTCAGGTACTTAATTGAAAAGAAAGAGTCTAAGCCGCGCCTGATTCGTTGGGTGCTGCTGTTGCAAGAGTTTGACCTCGAAATTCGTGACCGTAAGGTCATAGAAAATCAAGTTGTTGATCATCTATCATGACTTGAAGGAGCTAAAAAATCAATCGAGATCGAAGAGATCCTGGAAACCTTTCCAAACGAGCAACTGCTCGTTACTAATCTTGAGGAAGTGCCATGGTATGCAGAATTTGCTAATTACCTGGGCAGTGGTACTGTCCAAAGAAAAAAGTTTTATCGTGATAGCCGCATGTATTATTGGGACGAGCCTTATCTGTTTAGAATATGTATTGACAATATGATCCGGAGGTTTGTCCCCGAGATAGAACAATCTTCTGTTTTGCAGGCTTGTCACGCATCAGCACATGGAGGATATTTTGGAGGGGTCAGGATAGCTGCGAAAGGGCTTGAGGCCAGATTCTTTTAGCCAATAGTGTTTAGAGAGGCGTACCTATGAGTGAAGGGCTGCAATGAATGTCAACGGACTGGGAATATTTCCCGTCACCACGAGATGCCCATGAACCCGATTCAAGAAGTGGAAGTGCTTAATGTCTGGGGGATTGACTTCATGGGTCCCTTCGTCAGCTCCTTTGGCAATAAATATATACTTGTTGTTGTGGACTACATGTCCAAATGGGTAGAAGCTGCTGCGTTACCCACTAATGATGCAAGAGTGGTGGTGGGATTTCTGAAAAAGAACATATTCACCCAATTTGGGACACCTCGAGCGATTATCAGTGACAGAGGCACTCACTTCTGTAATAGAGCCTTTGAAAAGTTGCTTGCAAAGTATGACATGCGCCACAAGGTGGATACTCCGTATCACCCACAAACTAGTGGGCAGGTGGAAGTGTCCAACAGAGAGATCAAGAGTATGTTAACCAAGACTGTGAACGCCACAAGAACTGATTGGGCGAGGCAGCTAGATGATGTACTCTGGGCCTACAGGACCACGTTTAAAACACCAATTGGTATGTCACCGTATAAGTTGGTTTTTGGAAAGGCATGTCACCTGCCAGTGGAACTTGAACATAAAGCATGGTGGGCATTGAAGTAGTTGAACTTAGATATTGAAGTTGCAAGCACAACTAGAATCACTGAGTTGCATGAGCTTGTCATCCATCTTGCTTTTGAGAGCACAAGATTGTACAAGGAAAGAATGAAGAGGTTACACGACCAGAACATTATTGAGCGACATTTCAAACCCGAGGACATGGTATTGCTCTATAACTCAAGATTGCGGTTGTTCCCTGGTAAGCTTAAGTCAAGATGGTCTGGACCGTTTCGAGTGGTTGAAGTATTCCCTTCAGGTGCTGTAGAGATCACCGTTAAGAAAGAATCTCATACATTTAGAGTCAATGGGCAGAGATTAAAACTATATGTGGGCATGAATGAACCAAATGAAGGGTCTGAGATCCACCTGACTGAACCTCAGAGGTCGAGCGAGCCTTAAATGCGCTCACGTGTGTCGTGCCACGACGTTGAATCAGGCGCTGTGTGGGAGGCAACCCATGAATATGTTGTAAGTATAGTCTGTAATATCATATAAAAAATAAAAAAATAAAATAATAAAAAAAGGAGAGAGGTTGAGCGAATCTTGCGCTCGTGCTGCATCGTGCCGCGACGTTAAATCAGGCACTTCATGGGAGGCAACCCACGATAGTAGAATTTCTAACATGTTGTATATGTGCAGGTTAGTGCGGAGGACTTTGAATCATGAGCCTGGGCATAACAAGGGTAAGGTAGGCATTAAAAGAGGTAAAAACAGTGCCTAAGGGGCAAAACAATGAAAAGAACCTCAAAATTGGCATCCATAAACAGGTCCACTGCGGTCGCGGCGTAAATGCGGTGGGACCATGGTGAAGGACCCTATCTAAAGTTGGTTCATCACGGTCGTGGCGTAACCGCGGTGGGACCGCGGTCATGGACCTTATCTGAAGTTGGTCCACCACGGTTGCGGCATAACCACGGTACGACCGCGGCAGTTCGGGCTAGGCCCAGGTACGTTTTGCAGAAAAAAATAATTTTTTTTTAATTTTCTTCCCCCCACCCTCTTTTAATTACCCCAACCTACCCACACCCCAACCCTTACCAACCGACAACCCCCCCTTTTCTCTCATACTCTCTCATCTCTTCTCTATCTTCTCTCATCTTCTTCTCCAAATTTCTTCTTTTTCTTCTTCTTCCCAAACCCTTTTCTTCTCCATTCTCCTTCTTCTTCTTCTCCCCAAAACCCACTCTCTCTTCTCTTTTCTTCTTCCCATAACCCAAAACCCCCATTACTCCTTCTTCTTACCCCATTATCCATCCAAAACCTACCCATCCACAACCTCCCCACCCTAAAAAATGCCCCACCCCCACTACCTCCTAATTTTTTTTCTCAAGACCTCGTGGTAATCGTCAAGTAAGTTTTTCTACTTTTCCTTGTGTTGTATGTATTTTGCATTATGTAGTAATTATTGTATATAATCCTTTGATTTTGGTTGCAATGGCGTTTTAGATGCCAAGTTTAGTGTTGTAATTGGTGTTTGGGGTTGATTTATGTAGGTGTGGGGTGTATTTCTAGTTGATAATTTATGTGTGGGGTGGGTGGTGGTAGCATTTAACTGTATTTATTGTTGGAAGCTTGTGTGGGGTTTTATAGGGCGGAATTGTATCATTGATAAGTGGTGTGGGGACAATAGTGGATGTTGTCCACTTTGGGTAATTGTTTGGTGTCAGTGGGTGGCGAAGTCTGAGTATCCATCCGACTGGCACATGTTTGGCTGCCCCTGATTGCTATGATGAGCTGATTGCAGGTATTATGGCCCGAAAGAAGCAAAGGAACTCATAAAGCACTTCCTACGTGCTGACTTATGATGCCACCCGGTTCACGTCTGAGGAGACCCAGGACAGGTTTCATGCGAAAGCCATAAAAAGCTTTGTCCCGAAGATTGGTATTGACAGGGCTGCCCTCTGTGTTGAAAAGCCGGACATGTACGAGGAAATCTGCCGGAGGGGGATGGAGTACTTGTTCGATGAACCTGACACGACAAACCCAATGATAGTCCGGGAGTTCTACGCGAACTGCCCGGAACATATGTGTCATTCTGTGGTTGTGCGGGGCAAAGTAGTAGATGCCTCAGTCCAAAACATTTGCCAGGTACTGCAACTGCCTCCGTTCACTAGTGACAATGATTATTACCACAATTCTCCAGGGGTCGATTGGGGCACTCTGATTGAGTCCATATGCTCAGGGGGACGGCCAGTTTGGATTCAGGAAAACATGACCCTGCATTCCAAGTCATTCACATGGGAAGCTAAGTGCTGGTTCACAATGATTTGCAGCAGATTGTTGCCCACGGGCAACACAACAAATGTGAACAGCTTGTGGGCTCTACTGGTTTGGTGCTTCATGACCAGGAAGGACGTTGATATTGTTAAAATCATTAGAGATGAAATGATCCTTTGGTCGCCTATGATGACTAAAGGGTTTTACTTCCCCTCACTTGTGACGAGGTTATGTTTGCTGGTTGATGTCCCAGTCAGTCCTACAGATGGCACTATACCCCCACAAATAGCTTTCAGAGCGTCAAAGATCAAAATGGGCAGATATGCACATACACACATTGACCTGGACGACGATGATGATGCCCAATCACCCATGGAACCACCCAGGAGGTCTTATTTTGCAGCTAGATCCTTACGGCAACCCCGAACTAGGATGGAGTTCTCTAGATCATACTCCAGCCGACCCTTGTTTCCTTTTGTGGAGGAAGACGTGGCAGAATTTCGCTCCTTAGTAGATAGCCTGCATGTTCGTTTGGATGCCATGTCTAGACGGCAGGCCAGGTCTGAGAGCCGGGTGATGGCTTGGTTCCGTGCTTTAGGGAGGGCCTATCACGTGGATCCCAACACCGTCTCTGACTCCGACTGATGACCAGGGAGTTCTCTTACCCTTCTGCTCTTTAATTGTTTTATGACATGAGGACATGCCATACTCTTTTTTTGTGTGGGGTGGGAGACTTGGGTAGGTGTATATATGATTTGTGTATATATGTGTTGTTATATATGTAGCCTAGATGTCACCGACTTGGCCCAACGGCGGACACTTGTCGACGGGTTTCTTGAGGGTTAAGGTCAGATAAAAAAAACTAGAAAAGTTAGGAGACTCTTCCTGATGACGGACCACCCAGACAGTATTCTTGAGGGAAGTAGTCTAATTAAAAAGCTAAAAAGATTTTTTTATTTTATTTTCTTTTTAGGTAGTGTAGTAATTTCCCGTTGGTTTTTCTTTTGACCGCGGTTCTTTTCCAAGGGTTTTTCTTGAACCGGGTTAGGTAGATTTTTCTTTAATAGATTTTAGGACCCTTAGGGCTCTTTTAGGCTAAGAAGGGTTGGGCCAGAATGCATCCCGTGGTGTACATACCTGCAAATACTTAAAACGAACTTGAGGGTGCGACGTCTAGGATCACGTGTAGACTCTTAATCTTATGCCTTAATTTTGCACACCTTGTCTTACTTGAATGCTCACGTGAATGTGTTGACAAACTAATTCGGAATGAGTTACATGCCAAGTGTGTGTGAGGTTATACACGTATTTTGTGCTTGCATGCGGTACCTAGAACTTGCCCCGTGTGTGTGCAAAGTGAAATAGTAATTGTTTGGTCTTAGAGATCATTTAGGCATTTCTTTGTGTAGCCTATATAATCATGAATCCACCTGTACATATTATCATAGTTAACCCCTTTGAGCCTATAATCCTTTTGCTTTGGCAACCACATTACAAACCTTACCCATTTGTTTGAATTAACCATCTATTTGAACCTTTTCACCTCTCATGAGCACTTGAATTGTTATGAACCTTGTTAAAGTTAAAGTGTGGGGTAGTCGATTTGGCTTTCGAGTGGAACTAGTTGAATAAGGAGAAATGTGCAATGTTTTGAAAAAGGAAGAGCCACTTGAATTGAAAAAAAGGAACCTTTTCATCTCTCATGAGCACTTGAATTGTTATGAACATTGTAAAAGTTAAAGTGTGGGGTGGTCGGTTTGGCTTTCAAGTGGAACTAGTTGAATAAGGAGAAAGGTACACTATTTTGAAAAAGGAAGAGCCACTTGAATTGAAAAAAAAAATAAAAAAAATGATAAACATAAAAAACTCCTAGATAAGTAGTGGCTCTTGATGCAAGTGTGCTTAAAGAAGAATGGGGTAGTTATATTGATGTGAAGATGGAATTTTAGGGTGACATAAGGATGAGGTTTAATCGAGAGAATGTATGTATTAAAGTGCTTAGGGAGGTATAGTCACTCTTATTTTTAAATGCATCCTACTCGTCCCGTAGCCTACATTACAACCAAATGAAGCCCTATTGATCTTAGACTGAACAATTCGATTAGTAGAGTATTACACTAAGGGCAAGCTTATGGTGTATCTGAGTGGCATATGAATGTTCTTTGCTGAGAGTGAGTGAATTCGTTTATTCTACAGTTCCTTGTTGTTTGATTTCATGTGTGTGGAACTTCTCTAAAAATGTGATGTGAGGGCATTTAACTCAAGAAGAAAAAAAAATTCTTCACTTCTGTTAGAGTACATAGAGTAAGCATGAGTGTGGCATGGCATTAGAGTCTTCATCTGAGGTGTGGCTGTTGCACTGCTTAGGTTGTTCCGTCATAATAGCAGGTGTGACATAAAAGGGATAATGCATAGAACAAATAGGCCTTGAAGTGTGGTTCAACTTGCTCAAGGACGAGCAAAGATTTAAGTGTGGGGTGTTGATAATAGGTGAATTAGACTATAATTGGACCCTAAAGAACCACATTTTTGTATAGCTTTGTGGTAAAAAGTGATAACCAAATGCTCTGATTATTGCTTTTCATGCTTTGCAGGCTATATCCAACGAAAGAAGTCGATGGAGCAAGTTTGGGAGCAAGTTTGGAGAAAAGGAGGTCAATCAAACAACGCCCACGAAATGCACCAAGTAAAGAGACAAAAGCAGAGCTGAACTTGGCCTGTCGCGGTCAGACCATAACCGCGATAGGACCGCGGTAGAGTAGAGTTGCAGATTCAGAGGACCTCTTTGGACGTGGTTCTGGCGTAACTGCGGTGGGACCGCGGTAGAACGCAAAAAAGCCAGGGACTAAAGTGTCAAGTCGTGAAAACTTGGTGTAAAACCCTTATAAAAAGTAGGAATTCGGCCATATTAGGGCACATTTGTTTTGGAGAGTACTTGGGCAAGAAACACAAGTGTGAGAGATCACCCAGAAACATCATAGTTCTTTATTTCTTCTTTTTCTTGCAATTTTCCATGATAAATATTTTTGTAGTTTATCTTTACGTTGTTATGAGTAGCTAAATACTTTAGTCTAAGGTTTTGATGGAACCTATTTAAGTATGAACTTCTTTATTATGTTCATATAGTTTGCCGGTTAATCTCTATTTGTTCAATTACGTGTTTATTGTAGTTAATTGACAGGATCCTCAATTAGCTGTGCCTATTTAGTGTGCATAACTCGGGAAAGAGTGTATATTTAGGTAATTGTTGAACAACACCACTCCTAAAGTATAAGAGGGATCTATAACTGTGGGTTTAAAGGCGGGATTAGGGATAACGAAGCCTTGGGTGTAATCTAAAGTGAGTTGTAATAAACAAAGTCAGCTAGCGTAACTCGAGAGAGTGCGTCTAGTAAATTATCGCGATTACTCAAGAGAGATTTACGGTAATAAGAGTGCTCATGATTGATAGAGATTTTTTGGTGAAGCTATATGAAACATAATCGGAAGGGATTCCATCAATAGGGGAAATCACTATATTAGAACTTTCTCATTATTGTTTACAACCCAAGCATATTTAGTTTACAGCTGTTTATTTATTTATTTTCAATCTTAGTTAGTAGAAATATCATCAACCATTATTTACAACGTTTAGGGAAGTTGATTATAAAGAATTTAGTGATTCTAACAAAGGTAATTGATAGATTAATTCTCTGTGGGATTGGACTCCGAAATTATAAACCGGATTATATTTACAATGACTGCATTGTCCTTTTTATAAGGCATAGTTGGGCGTGACCATGAGTTTTTTATATTCCCTACTGATTTTATTTTCTTGGACTATGAACCTGATCAGGAAGTCTCATTTATTTACGGCAACCATTCTTAGCCATAGACTGAGCTATTATTGATGTATGCGAAGAAAAGATGACGATGAGAGTGGGTGATCGAGTAGAGGTATTCACTATGAAGAGCTATCCATGATTTCTGTGGTAGAAAGTGATGCGACCTCATTGGGGTCTTATATGAGCCTCGTAGATCCTCTTGAACGAACCTTGATTGGGGAAGAAAAAGACAATGAAGATGAGTTGATGGAAGAAATTGAGCAAGTACTTAACATTTTTTGCAATTATATCCATGGGTTTGGGAGATTTGAGGAGTTGGACAGGCCTGTTATTCTAACCCATCCTAAGCCATCTATTGAAGAAGCTCCTAAGCTAGAGCTTAAGCCCCTTACAATGTATTTGCATTATGGTTATTTGGGAAACTCTGAGACACTGCCAGTGATTATCTTATCCAGCATGACCGAGGTACAAGAAGAAAAATTTCTCAGAGTGTTTCGTGAGCATAAAAAGGCTATCGGGTGGACACTTGCTAAACCAAAGGAATCAGTCCATCATTTTGCATGCATAAATCTTTCTGGAAGATAGACATCGCTCGAATGTTGAGCAACAAAGGAGATTAAATCCCATTATGAAAGAGGTTGTGAAGAAGGAGGTAATTAAGTGACTTGATGTAGGTATCATCTTCCTTATCTCTGATAGCAACTGCGTAAGCCTAGTACAATGTGTTCCTAAAAAGGGGGGATGACAGTTGTAGAGAATGAGAAAAATGAGCTAACTCCTACTCGCACTGTGACGGGATGGAGAGTTTGCATTGACTATAGAAGGCTCAACAAAGTAACTTGCAAAGACCACTTCCCACTTCCATTCATTGACCAAATATTGGACAGATTGGTGGGGCATGAACATTATTGTTTACTTGATGGTTATTCGGGGTACAGCCAGATTGTCATCTGCCTAAAGGATCAAGATAAGACCACTTTTACATGTCCTTATGGTATTTTCGCTTTCAAGCGAATGTCGTTTAGTCTTTGTAATGCGCCAGCTACTTTCTAGAGGTGCATTATGGAAATTTTTACTAATATGGTGGAAAAATTTGTATGAGTCTTCATGGATGATTTTTCAATCTTTGGGGTCTTCTTATGATGATTGTTTGAAGAATTTGAGCATGGTGCTAGCCCACTGTGAAGAAACAAATTTGGTGTTAAATTAGGGAAAATGCCATTTTATGGTACAAGAAGGAATCGTGTTGGGCCATAGAGTGTCAAGGAGCAGCATCAAAGTTGATAAAGTGAAGGTGGAAGCGGTTGAAAAATTACCTTCACCCATTTCTGTGAAGGGTGTCCAGAGTTTCTTGGGACATGTAGGTTTTTATAGATGTTTCATTAAAGATTTTTCAAAAATTGCTAATCCTTTGTGCAGGTTGCTAGAAAATGATGCCGCATTTAAGTTTAATGATGCCTGTGTAAAGGCATTCGAGGAACTAAAATTGAAGTTGTTGTATGTGCCAATCATTATTGCACCTAATTGAAGTCTACCCTTTGAGTTGATGTGCGATGCGAGTGATGTAGCAATTGGGGTTGTGCTTGGACAGAGGAAGAACAAAGTCTTTCACTCAATATATTGCACCAGCAAGAACCTAACTGATGCATAACTCAATTACACCACGATGGAAAAAGAATTGTTGGCAGTTGTCTATGCTTTTGACAAGTTTTGGTCCTACTTAGTAGGAACGCATGTGATTGTGTACTCGGATCATGTAGCGATTAGGTATTTAATCTCAAAAGAAGATGCTAAACTGAGATTGATTAGACAAGTACTTCTTTTGCAGGAATTTGACTTGGAAATCGGTGATCGGAAGGGCACGGAGAATCAGGTGGCTGACCACTTGTCAAGGCTAGAAAATCATGAGCGTGTGGAAAAAGGAGAGGTGATCCAGGAGACATTCCCATATGAGCAACTCTTTGCAGTAACACGTGATTTGCCACCAGGGTATGTGGATTATGTAAATTTCATAGTGAGCGGAGTACTTCCTCTAGACATGCCATCTAAAGGGAGGAAGCGATTCCTACTTGACATAAACTACTATTTATGGGATGAGTCATTCTTGTATTGGCAATGTGCTGACATACTGATAAGGAGATGCATTTCGAAGAAGGGAGTGGAGCAGGTTTTGTAAGATTGTCACTCCTCACCTTTTGGGGGACATCATGGTGGTGATAGAACAACTGCAAAAGTCCTCCAGTCGGGATTTTATTGGCCGACTCTGTTTAAAGATGCCCATTTATTTGTAAAGAAGTGTTATCGGTGTTAGAGAACTGGAACAATCACTAGAAAAAATGAGATGCTGCTTAAGAACATTCTTGAGGTTGATATTTTTGATGTTTGGGGATCGATTTTATGTGACCATTCCCATCGTCTAGATGGAACAAATACATCTTGTTAGAAGTGGACTACATTTCTAAGTGGGTGGAGGCCATTACTTTACCTACTAATGATGTGAAGGTGTTGACTAATTTAGTCAAGAAGAATATTTTTACACGTTTCGGGACTCCTCGAGCTCCAATAAGTGATGAAGGTAAACATTTTTGCAATAGACTTTTGAATAACCTACTAGCTAAATACGGGTCAAGCACACAATTGCCACCACATATCACCCTAAAACGAATGGGCAAGCAGAGCTATCGAACAGAGAAATAAAGCAAATTTTGGAGAAAATGATCAGTGCAAATCAGAAGGCTGACAAGGTTGGATGACGCTCTATGGGCATAAATGACTGCATACAAGATACCTATTGGTACCTCGCCTTACAAGTTGATATATGACAAAGCATGTCACCTTCCAGTTGAGCTAGAACATAAGGACTTTTGTGCCGTCAAAAAGCTAAATATTGATATGGAGTTGGTGGTTGAGAAGAGATTGCTCCAACTCAATGACCTAGATGATTCATGCTAAATGCATATAAGAATGCCAAGCTATATAAATAAAAGACCAAAAGGTGGCATGACAAGCACATTAAGCTTCGCCATATCGAGCCAGGCCAATTGCTATTGCTATTCAATTCCAGGTTGAAGTTGTTTCCTGGAAAATTAAAGTCGAGATGGTCTGGACCTTTTGAAATAGTGCAAGTGACACCATACGGGGCTATAGAGTTAAGAGCGCCAAATTTCGAGAGGACATTCTTGGCCAGTGGGTAAAGAATCAAGCGTTATTGGGGTGGTGATGTGGATCGTCCCAAGTCCTCAATTGCACTGAAGGATTCTTGAGGAGTGGTATCATCGTGCAACGACTTTAAATAAAGCGCTTCTTGGAAGGCAACCTAAGCGTTTTATTTTTCTTCCATAGTTACTAACACTTCCCTTTCCTTTATGTATTATTGAATTTTTTTGGATTTCCTAATTTTTTTTTGGTGGGTGTATGTTTTGTTGTATTTATAGTGTCATATTTTCTTTTTGTTTATGTTTTCTGACTAGGGGAGTCGGAGTACCCGAAGTTGAAGTTGAGGAGCATGTTTGAGCTTAAGTGTGGAATCATCCAGACCCTAAATATTGAGGATCGCGTTGCTAGCTAGGCCCTAGAGGGTCTCAAGAAGTATTCTCATCCTTGTTTTAATATTTTTCTTCATGCTCATGCATCAGGGACTATGAATAATACAAGTGTGGGGCAGGATAATTACTTTCTGATTGGATTCATGTAAAACAAAATCAGAAAATAGTGGACTTTTCCCGACGACAGACTACCTGGACAGTTCTCTCGAGGGATTAAGGTCCAATAAAAAAAATTAAAAAAATATTTGAAAAACAGAAAAAAAATCCAAAAACACATCTTTTATTTTCCTTTAAGTAGTAATGATTCCCCATGGTTTTTCTTTGTGCATCAGTTCTTTTTCATGGGGTGTAGTTTGAACTGGGTAATAGTTTTATTTTTATTTTTAGTGTAGATTAGGAATTTAGGAAATAAAAGGAGGAAGATTGATGAACTTAGTCTCCTTTGACTTATTTGATAGTAGCATATTTAGGCTTTGGCATGTGGAGTATCTTTCCAATATTTTAAAATTGTTCGTGATGCCTAGATGAAATTGGATAGCTTGTTATGACGCATATGTCTCTTTTACTTGACTATTATTCACTTTGTGCTTAATGCTTAATGTCTTGTGGCTCTGTGACTCTTTGAGAGTTGGAATGAGATCATCCTTAGTGAGTCTTGTTCCATGTGCGAAGAGAGATTTTGTGTAGTCCATGTTATCGTGACTGAGTATAGAACTTGTGGGAAGTGAAATTTTGTGTAGTCCATGTTATCGTGATTGAGTCTAGAATTTGCCCGGTATATGAGTCAAAGTGAAGTTATTTTGTGATGCTCGTTTGAAAAATAATTTAAGGCATTCTTTGATCTATTGAGCTTAATTGCTTATCACAAATAAATTCTATCCCTAGTAAACACTTTTGAGCCTATAGACTTTTAATCGGCGCCCGTGTTACGAGTCTATACCCTCCTGTTCTTAATTGACAGTATTTTGATCCTGTTACCTATGAAAGCACTTTAATTATCAAAAGAGCACTAGAAGAAGTAAGGACTAAGTGTGGGGTGGCTTTCGAGTGGAACCAATGAAAGAAAGACAGAAAGGTACACTTGCTTAGTAGAATAATACACACTAGCGAAATCGAAGAACAAGATAGAGATGAATAAATTGTTGTTTTGTTCTTGCTAGTGGGGTATAAATTAAAGTTGTGCTTACAGAAAGAGGGAATAGTTTTGGGGAGTGATCTTGTTTGTGAAACTAAAGTGGATTGAAGAATTTTGCTTAAAGTTTATCATGTAATGTGTTAAAGTGCTTAGGAGGGTGAACCACTAATCCTAAATATATCCTACCCCTCCCTTAGCTCACATTACAACCATATAAAGTCCTAAATGATTTTAGATCGAGTGTGCCTACATTAGTAGATATTTACATTATGGGCAAGCCTATGGTACATTTTGCATGCATGTGACTTCTTTGTGAGAATGAGAGATTTTCTTTGATAGATGTGAGTCCTTAAATTATATTTGATCATGAGATTCGAATGCGTGGATTCAACTTACTCTCTTGTTTTTGTTGTGAGGGCACATGGTTTCACGAGGTATAGGTAATTAGAATTCTTTGTGATGTTGGGTGTTCAAGCCATGCGTGCATTGTGATATTGAGTCGGTTTTTAAAGCCAGGATTTTATGAGCACGTAGTATTTGTTGTGAATATTTTTGAAGAATAGCATAGGTAAAAGGAAGTGTTAGTGATTGCATATGCTACAGTTTAATAGTTGCTATCAACCATGGTCAATGGTAGAGTGTATGTTAAAGAATTTTTTTTTTTGAATTGCTCCCCCTTGTTGATATGTATGTTGTTGGAGTGTAGTTGATGGTACCATTGCTCGAGGACGAGCAAGACTTTAAGTGTGGGGTGTTGATATTTAGCTTAAAGTATATATATTTATATGCATATCGCCTCGCATTTTACTAGTGTTTCATGGATTTCGGAAGTGAAATGTAATGATTTATGCTAATTCGTCGTGTTGTAATGTGTAGGAATCGTCCGAAAGCAATATGGGCCGAAAGGTATGAGATTTTAGCCAAAAAGGAGTGAAATGGAAAAATAGTCATTTGTAGTGCCACAGGTAGCATGGGCTGCTACCTGTGGCCCAGTTTCCAGAACCTCAATTTTCCCAGCACCGGGGATAGCTCCCCACGCTACCCAGGGCGCCTATTACTGGAAGTCTCTCCTATTTCGCCAGGGTCAAGGGTATTTCGGCCCAACAACCCCCCCTACCCGGATAAAAGCAATTCTAAAACCTATTTTTAGGGAGAGCTACCATTTTGGAAGAGCTAATTCACCGGGAAAAAGAGGAGAGCCATCATAGAGCTTGGAAACCATGAAATTCATCTTGAATTCTTCCTTTCTCTTGTTTTATTGATTTTTATGTATTCCTGGGAATTGATTGAGATTTCTACTATGACTATGTGTGGCTAAACTATTTTATTCCGGGGTTATGGTTTTACATGAATGTTGATATTCAAATATTGATTTGACGAGTTAATTTATCATATTGGGTTGTTTATTTGAGTTTACTTATTTTATTGCCTAGCTTACAGTGAAATACTATATATGAATCTTGAGTTGAACTTGAAATAGGTAATTCTTGATTGCAATAGGATTGAATAAGGCGCGATCTTGAACCTAGTCATTGGGAATTGATTTGCGAATACGGATGGAAATATACCTATTTGCCGTACTTAGCCAATTTTGCAAGAGATTATTAATACGTTCTTTTTATCTCGAATCTCATAGGAATATAGGGGTTAGAATAAATTGAATAGGCGAGTAGAAGTTTTCGAATTTCTACGAGTATTATTGTCCTTGTAGGTTAATAACCCAGATAAATTAATAAGTCAAGTCGATTGATATCCAACCTGAGTGTTAGCCAGCCATAACCCTAGAATATTATTCTCATTGAATTCAACTCTTCGTGCTAAGTGTGCTAGTTAACTCTTTCTTCTTTTTAATGGCATATTTAGTTAGTTGAATTAATCAAATATAAATCAACTTGAAATTGTTCTTGACTCGATAAATTAGCATTTGCTTGATTTAGTTGGAAATTGATTACAATTCCTCGTGGGAACGATATTCCACTCACTATTTTACTTGATTGACCACATATACTTGCATCTGCAATATTGGGAAAAATCTGCACAAAAAAGTGCAGAAGCGTAGCATGGGTACACCACAACGATATCCAGTAAGTATTAAGCCTAACCTTGGTAGAGTAGTGACTAGCCCATGTCAAAACACCTACTAAACATAGAAACCTGTTCAAGATATAAATAATCTAATAATGGAAAGAGCATCAATGTAAGACCAACAACGGAAAACTTACTGATTTACAACCAACAATGAAGTAATAGAAATATAAGTGGCAGCAAGTAGTATACAAGTAATAAAGAAACAACATAATCAGAACACCGATGAGATGTAAATGAACTTAAATAAGGAAAAACAGATGGCAACTCGATTAATCAAATCGCTCCTAATGCATGGACTTACAATAAGAATTACCCTGAGGCACCATACCTCATAAACTAAAAATCATGGACCACAATTTCTAAATCTTACACATATGGCACCTTGTGCCCACAATATCAATCACCTTCGCACGGCAAAGCCCACGTGCTACTATGTTCTTTGAAACCATGATAAATATTAATCTAGATGAACTAAAGATATATTTAAACACCATAAAACATAATAATAATAATAATCTTGAATAAAGTAAGGCATCAAATAATATAATGAGTTTATTTTAGAAATCAAGTAAAGTAAATGTAAGGCCTTGTAAAATTTTGCCTAAAACTCGGAATTTTGTGGTGCCAAGTTAGGCTTACGTATTAAAGATTGTAGAGATCCTTAGCGGCTTTGGATTGAACAGTGCGCTGGGGAGTTGAAGGGATACATTCACAGAGTTGGGCATTTCTGTGGCTCATTATGCGACCGCATAATCACTCTGCAGGCTGCAGAATGGCCGTAGAGTGAGGCAATCTTTTAAGCCATTTTTGATGTTATTTTTGCGGCCCATTATGCGACCGCATAACTATTTCCTAGGTTGCACTTTGAACATATATCTAGCCTCGAGATTGTTTAGATGGTGGTTCTAAGGCGCATTATACGACCGTAGAATATATCTGCAGACCGCAGGCTGGTCGCAGACCGAAGCAGAAAATATTAGTTCCGGAGGGACAATTATGCGGACCGCAAAAGCATTATGCGATCGCAGATCTGTGTTGGGGCTTCTATTTTTCTAATCTTACAACCTGACCCAATCTCGTATTTAAGTGTTGTGGACCATTTTCTTGCAAAAATCTGATATTGGAGAGAGAGAGAGAGAGAGAGAGAGAGAGAGAGAGAGAGAGAGAGAGAGAGAGGGAGGGAGGGAGGGTTCCTCAACCATTGGTTCTACAATTCTTGCTCCAACATTGAAGATTAACAAGGGAAAATTCACTAGGTCTTCATCCTAAAAAGGTAAGATTCTATCACCCTAACTCTTGATTTCGAAGTTTAACTAGAATGGGCAATTAATAAGATAATTCATGGGTATAGGAGTTGTTCATCTTGCATACATGTGTGATAAAAGCATGTAGGGAGATTGTGAGCTAAAATGGTGATGAATGTGTTGTGGGATGATGAAACCTTCCATTATAAGGATCCTGAAACCTTAATACACACTTAGTGGTTGATAAATTGCTCAAATGAGCTAGAACCACGATCATTTTCCTAATTTTTGGTTCAGTTTGTTATATTGCTTGTCACGACCCCAGTTCGCCCTCCGTGAACATGTCGTGATGGCACTTAGTCTGTATGACTAGGTAAGCCTAACAATGTGGAAATAACATAACTTGCGGAAACAAATAATTAAACTAAACCAACTAGAAGGAAATTTTTATATAAATGCCGTTCGGCATATACAACTCAATAACGTGAAAGTCTACAATATCATCCCAAAACCCGAAAACTCACGGGAACACAAGCTAACGGAAGGTAATACACTGCTCTAACTCCAGAATGTCTAAAACAACAGTATGAAAGGAAAGGTTAATTGCTAAAGCTAGAATAAGATAGAGACTCCTAGTCTGCGGACGCGAAATATGTACCTCGAAGTCTCTGCTAGATCTCTTCGCCTCTAGGATGATACGCCTGGGTAGAGCTACCTGGATCTGCACATGAAAAACAAGCGCAGAAGGGGAATGAGTACACCATAGCGGTACTCAGTAAGTGCCAAGCCTAACCTCAGTTGAGTAGTGACAAGGAAGGTCAGGGCCCTACTGAGAATAAACACAATAATAAGTCTTGCAACAACATGAAATAACAGAAATAATGAGTACAGCTATGAAGTAAGACAGGTTATACAAGGCAACAATTAACACTCATAGAATAAGATAACATGGAGTAAAACAGCTCAATGTCAATACCAACAACGAGGATCTCCCAGGATACCGTCCTATAGCCCCTTTCATCAACTGTCCAAGGAGCTCCCGCGATACCGTCCCATAGTCCATCATATGAGTATATCCGAAGGATCTCCCAGGATACCATCCCGTAGTCCAACTATCCATGTGCAGGGGGATATACCGGGAATCTAACCCGTAGTCCAACTATCCATGTGTAGGGGGATCTACCGGGAATCTAACCCGTAGTCCCAAAGTAAATGTGCAGAGGGATCTACCGAGAATCTAACCCGCAGTCCCAAAGTAAACAAATAAGGGGGGAGCTACCGGAATCCCACATCCGTAGCCCCAATGTAAATACGCAGTCACAACAAGAAGATATTCAGAAATAAAGTTCAAAAATACAAGGCAACATGTAGTTCTAGCCTAACATGATTCACATAGTACAAACAAAGCAACTTAAGCAAATAGGCAATTTAGATCAGCTAAGCATGCTTTTCTAAACTAACACATGCTATAATTGCAAATGGAATAAAGCATGTTAGAAAGAAACTCAGTATAAATATTTAAGTAAAACCATATTTTCAACAATTAGCTCAGGTATGCGCTCGTCACCTCACATACAAAGCATTTAATTACCAAATATCATATCCTAAAGGGAAGGTCCCCCACACAAGGTTAGACAAGCCACTTACCTCAAACCAACTCCAAAATCAACTCGCAACCACACGTTTGCCATGAGTATCTGACTCCAAATGGCCCAAATCTATTCAATTCAATTACATATCGTAAATAACATCTCAAGCAACTGATTATATTATTTAATTTAAAGTTAAGATGTGAAATTCGGTAAAATGACCAAATGCCCCTCAGGACAACGTCTCAGAATCGGATAAAATTAATATTTTCAGAACCCTCGTACTCTCACGAGTCTAACCATATAAAAATCTCTCAAATCGGAGGTCAAACACCCACTCAAATCTCAATAATTAGGTCTATGAAGTTTTTACCCATTTTTCATTCAAAATCCAAAATTAGATTATGGAGTTAACTAAAGATTGATGGAATATAACTAGAAAGGATTAAAGAAATGTTACCCAATGATCTCCTCTTCTAATCCCTCTCAGAATCGCCCTCTCCCGAGCTTAAATTTGAATTTTCTAACTTTTGAAACTAAACCCTTGAATTTCATATTTTAGTCCAGTGATTTCCGCTTCTGCGGTCAAGGGACCGCATCTGCGGAACTAATGTCGCACCTGCGACTTTCACTTAAAGGACCAGGAGCCGCATCTACGGTTCTTCTTCTGCAGATGTGAACCACTTCTGCGGTGAAACTTTCGCATCTGCTAAACCTGAAGGCCACCTATAAATCCGCATCTGCGGTCTCCAAACCGCAGATGCAAAAATATCAAAAGCAGCAAAGTCTGTAATCTCTCAACTTCAAAAACGTTTCCGTCAACCATCCGAAATCATCCCGAGGCCCCTAGGACCTCAACCAAAAGTATCAACAACACCTAATACCTTATTCAAACTTGTACCAATCCTTAAACCGCCTAAAACAACATAGGAAACTCGAATTAACCAATGATTTAAGCCTAAGAACTTCAAATTCTATCAAAACACACTTTCGATCAAAAACCTAACCAAACCTCATTTGAATGACCTAAATTTTACACACACATCCTAAATGACATGACGAAACTACTGCAACTTTCGGAATCCCATTCCGACCCTCAGACCAAATTCTCACTATCGGACCAGAAACTTCAAAAATTTAAACTTTGGTATTTCAAGCCTAAATCAGATATGGACCTCCAAAAAATATTCCGAACACTCTTCCAACCCCGAAATCACCTAACGGAGCTAACGAAACCATCAAATTTCCATTCTGAGGTTGTCTTCATACTGTTCTGACTATGGACCATTTTTTAACACTTAAGCTCTCATTTAGGGACTAAGTGTCCCAAAACTCTCCCAAACTCAAAAGTGAACATCCCGGTAAATTAAATTAGCATAATAGACTTGGGAAAAGTAGTTAATAGGGGATTGAGGCGTTAATTCTTAAGATAAATGGTCGGTTCGTCACATTGGTGAAATAGATTGAAGTTGCTAAGAGTTCCAGAATATTGTAGAATTCAAGGAAGCTCAATTGAGGTATGTATGGGTATAACCCCCTCTTCTTAGAATTGAATCCCATGGTGTTCATGCAAATTGGCGTAAGTCCCAAATGGATCGTTATAGAAATTGCTATTCCAGATGCGCTTGCATTGAAAAGTATATGTGCAATATGTATTTCAATGCTTTCATCATGTTATTTTATCATTTGAGGATGTGTTCAAAATATGTAATATGTGCTAAAAATGCCTAGATTTCAAGTCAAATTCGAATAAAGATTGTTACACCAAATTGTGTGGAAAGCCTCTATGTGTCTTAGATTCCAAATTGCTCATGTGTAAATGAAAAGCCTTGTTGCTTTTGATGATGATAATAATGCAGAATGTGGAAAAGATCTTGAATTATGCAATTCGGCCAAGTTCCAAGTATGATAAAATAATTGTGGATGCTAGTGCCGATGAATTGAAAGATATGAAAGAAGTATGAAATGAGATGATTGATAGAAAATGGTAATGTCTCGGGCGATATGGCCTAGTCGATCGGTCCGTGATCGGACGCCATGCCGCACACATGGTGGTGACTGTGCTGGAAATTGAAACATGAAATTGAAACTAAAATTTGTGATTGTGGTTGATGTCTCAAAAGAGACGGCCTAGCTGATCTGGTCATGATCGAACTCTGTGTAAGAACACGGTGGTATTGTGAATGATGGTGTATTGGTACTCCAGACCTCCCAACCTAAAATCATGTAAATTACTTGAAATTTTATGTAATTCTTAATTTGATTTTATGGTATTGTTTAAGGTTTCTATTAATTTCATGATTATTCCCTCTTGTATTATTGTTCATTATAATAAGATGGTGTTTAGTTATACATTCTAGTACCATTTGACGGTACTAACGTCCATTTTGTTGGTGTTGTTGCATCTTAAATGGATGCAGGTGGTTCTCTAGCAGGCAGTATTGATCCGCGTTAGCAGTACATCCTTCTCCCAGCAGTCTTGGTAAGCCTCATTTCATTTCGGGGTCATACATCTTTTATTCCTTATGTATTGTACTTGAGGTATAGTCGTGGCCTTGTTGTCGGCTCTTTTGTAGTACTCTTTTGTGTTTATTTAGAGGCTTCGTACACATAGTGTAGGTTATGTGTGTAAGGGTTCTGGGGAAGTCAAATGAATCATGTTGTGTTTGGATTATTAATTCCACGTTAACTATGAAAAATGCGTGTATTTTTAGTCTCTAAAACAAAGTAACAAATTGAAATGATTTGGTATTGTATACATGATCTCATTATTGGTTAATTATCAATGTTATGAACTCTCCTTACCGCATGAGTGAGTTTGGTTAGAAAGTGTTCAACAGGCTTGTTTAACCGGGTTCACTCGGTTGAGCGCCGATCGCGCTCCCCGAGTTTGTGGTGTGATAGTAAAATAATATAAAAATTGTATGAAATAGAGAATAAGATAGGTTTAGTTTAGAATTCAATACAATTGAGTAAAAGTATCATTTTTAAACAAAGCAAAACATAAGTTAAATTAACGAATTAAATATAGAATTTGTTGAGGAAAAATATTATAACAATTTTAAGTAAGGTAAACATCTAATAGGGTGATGAGTATAATTTGAGAACCCAATTATAGTGAAAGTGCGATAACCATTATAATAATAAGGCACCGAGTGAGATAACGAGTTCTAACTTAAGAGGCACATAGAATAAAGCATGTTAATAATTCTTTTATTTAAACAATTATGTTACCAACAACTCAACAGAATATGATATAGTGACTCCACACAATTAAATTTACGTTGACAATCAATTCACCAAGTTATAACGGAGGCACAGATTGGCATGTTAAAGCAACACAGCAAATCACGTAGAATTCATGACTCACACAAGAAACCACAATCATTCCAACACCAAGATAACAACGAAAAACCAAACAAAATTAAAATGCGGATGAATGATTGAAGGAAGAACAATGACCGTTCAAATCAACAAGTTGTTCCAACATGGAATGTACAATGAAAATCATAACCGAGGCACCGCCTCGTATTCACATTTTACAATTTCAATCACAATCTTTCCTTATATCACCGTATGAGCCTTACATTTAAAAATCATTTTTCCTGAAATAGATACACGTGTTTTAGCCCACCTTATCTCATCGCATGGCTTTAAGTAGTTCCCCTACTAGCAACACGCGTATCAAGCCCACCTTATCTCACCGTATGCATATCAACCCCTAGCCTTATACCACCGAATGCTACCAATATTACAACACAATCACAACTCGTACCACAAGTGCCCATATTCTACAACTTGGCACAAAGTCAACAACCCCAATATTTCCACAACAAATAGCACATGGCTCAACCACAATATGTACAAAAATTTCAACAATAACAATATGAATGAGAATGCTCAACAAGAAAAGGTATCTGAACAATTAACAATTTCGCCTCGATGTGATTATGGCTATTACAACTTGAACACCAATAACTCAACAAGATGATATTCCAAAAAATAACAACTTCAATTAAAAGTGATTCAACAATTAAGAGGTAACAAGACAATAAGGAAGGTAACAACTTCAACTAAAGCATATAAGAGCAAAATAACAAGTAAAATGTAGAACAGGAGCTAACAACGTCAAATGAAGCATGTAAGAGTAGATTAACAATGAGAGATATAACATGTTATGACAATTCAATTAAAGGCATGGAAAGAGTTTAGATAATCTAAACCGACCACATATAGCCCATGTACCCACTCGTCACCTTACGTACAGGGCCATCACGTAAAACAAATAGCACAATCAACCCAAATCATAAGGGATAATTTCCCCCATACAAAGTTAGGCAAGATACTTACCTCAAACAAGCCCAATCAATACACTCGAAGCCTTATTCCGCTCAAATCATTCTCTGAATAACTCGAAACTAGCCAAAAGCAACTCAAAATCATCAAATAATGCCATAGGAAGCAAACCCAATCGATAAAGGTCGAATCTTTATACATTTAACTAAAGTCAACCAAAATGTCAAACCTGGGATTGCACCTCAGAACTTAAAAACTCACAAAATCTGACAACCCATTCAATTACAAGTCCAACCATACCGATTTCACTCAATTAAGACTCTGAATCGGTGTTCAAAACTCAAAAAATTACTTTATGAAAGTTTAGACAAAAACCCTCAATTTCTCTTTTGAAATCATCAATCAAATGCTAAAAATGAAGATGGAATCACGGAATATAATCAAAATTGAGTAGAAAAGACTTACCCATGGAAGAAACTTGAAGAACGTTCTTGAATTCTCCCAATCCAAAATTTTTAACATGAGAAAAACTCCTACAACATTAATAGCCAAAAATACCCAATTGTTCTACCTCGTTTCTTGTGCCAATCGATCCCGAAACTCGCTTTTGGTGCCTCCCGTGGATCCTCATAAAATTTCACTCAAGTTAGACTTTTCAATAACTCTATTTGACCTTATAATGAAGGATATATGTTGGTTTCAATATTTGGCAATAGTGCATATTTTTAAATAGGAATTCAATGGTAATTTTGTAACTAATTTGAAAAATCTAGCAACCCAATTCTTAGTAAAATGACCATATATTCCTCATACAATGTTGAAATTTTGAATTCAGTTGCTATGGTTCAAAAATTATGATACGGATGTAATAGTTTAGTTGAAATACGAATCAACGGCTGTTTACTCAATATGGTAACCTTTATGCTTAAATCGATGTCGAAACAGCAAACTATCACCATACAACCCCAATTTATCCAAAACTCATCGGAATTTAACCAAACTTTGTACATATAAAAAATCATCATACAAACTTGCTGGAATAATCAAAACCCGATTCCTTGTCCGTTTACCTAAAAGTCAAACCTTGGTCAACTCTTCCAACTTAAAGCTTCTAAAACGAGAATCATTCTTCCAAATCAATCGCAAACCCCTCAAAAATCGAAACCAACCATACACATAAGTCATAATACATAATATGAAGTTACTCAAAGTATCAAACCAACGAATGGAACGGTAACGCTCAAAACGACTGGTCGGGTCATTACAACCCTATAGTTGGTCTTTCCGTCTCTTCTTTCCCTTATTTTGGAACAAAGTTAGACCGAAAGGCATTTCAAAGAAAAATAAGCATTGGAATAGAAAATGAGTTTAAGCAAGAGGTTTCCCTTTTGGGGAACAAAAATATGGACTTATCTAGGAGTACATGCGGATTTCCATGAACATGACATGCATTTTGGACTGTATGTCTGATCTGTGTAAACTGTCTGACTCTCAGAAACTCATTAGAACTTTTGTCTCAAAACCGAGGAGCTCTGTCCAATATTGTGTTGATGCCATGGCTATGTGGGTCCCCTTTTCGATCAGTAGTTCCCTTTGAGGGTTTTCACTAACTGGCCTCTCTAAAAAAATTTCTCACCATCGCCTTATAGTGCCATTTGGGGGTTTTCACTAACAAGACTCTCATTTTTATTTTCCCTACTCACCATCACCCTATGATGCCTGTGAGGGTTTTCACCAATAAAACTCTCACATTTTATTTCTTTTATCTAAATTAGTACCAGGCCAAAGTAGTCGTAGCGTCCGATTCTTGAACATTCTTGCTGATCAGCCGAAAGGACTTGAAAGGGATTTAGGTAAAAAGAATTTAGATTGAACTACAACTTTGGAACCTTTCGGGCAAAATCATCGTCAGAATATTATAACAGCTGCCCTATTTTTCACTTTTGGGGGAATGTGAATTTTTTGTTTGGTGTGAACGAACCCCAGATTGAGGCTGCCTACGTATCCTTTCGGAATCAGGTCGAACGTAGTTCAATCAACATGAACTTGTTTTTGCTTTCTGTTTTTTTTTTCTTTTTTATTCTTTATATCTTTTTTTATTATTATTATTATTTTTCTTTTTATTCTTCTTCTTCTTTTAAAATAGGATTCCAAAGAGGGTAATCAAAGAAGGTAACCGGCTCAAAGGGGTCTACAAAGAGTTAATGGTATTTGGGGTAGCGAGAATAAAATCCTTTGTCATCCCAACCAGAGAGAATTAAAGCTATATAAAGGGTCAAATATAGTACCTTTTGACTGCATCCACATTGATAGTTCTCTCGGGGAAATTTCCTTCGATGTCACCTAAATACAATCCTTTTTTTGGCAAAACTCTTGTTACAATGTATGGACTTTTTCAGTTTGGAGCAAATTTTCCTTTATCTTCTTCATGATGCAGAAGAATACATCTCTGAACGATTTGTCACTTTAAATTTCCTGGCCGCACTTTCTTGTTGTAGACACAAACCATTCTTTATTGGTACAACTGCCTGTGACAAATTGCGACCAAACATTTTTCATCAATCAAAGTCAATTGTTCTAATCGAGTCTTGACCCACTCTTCATCTTCAATCTCGACTTCGACAATGATCCGAAGAGAGGGAATTTAAACTCTGTAGGTATTACGGCTTCAGTTCCAGAAACTAATAAATAGGGGATAGCCCCAACTGATGTGCGTACGGTTGTGCGATATCCCAATAGTACAAATAGAAACTTTTCATGCCACTGCCTAGAGCCCTGGACCATTTTTCTAAGAATCTTTTTAATGTACTTGTTTGCAACTTCAACGGTGCCATAGTCTTTGAGACGATAAGGAGAAGAGTTGTGATGCATAATTTTAAATTTCTCGCATACCTCTCTCATCCAGTGGTTGTTTAGATCTGAAGCATTATCCGTAACGACAGTTTTAGGAATACCAAAATGGAAAATAATATTGGAATGCACGAATTCCACCACTACTTTCTTAGTGACGGCTTTGAAGGTAATAACTTCAACCCATTTTGTGAAATAGTCAATGGCAACCAAAATAAATCTATGCCCATTTGAAGCCTTCAACTCGATTGACACAATAGCATCCATGCCCTGGGTGGAGAACAGCCAAGGTGCAGACATAGGATACAAATCCAAAGGCAGCAAGTGAATCAGGTCACCATGTATCTGACATTGATGATACTTTCGGACAAAACTGAATCAATCCTTTTCCATGGTCATCCAATAATAACCCATTCAGAGTATTTTCTTTACAAGGATGTACCCATTCATATGGGGCCCACATACTCCTGAATGTACTTCATTCATTATCTTCTCAGCTTCTCGAGGGTCTACACATCTCAACAAATTCACATATGGAGTTCTTTTGTATAGGATTTCTCCACTCAATAAGAAACTACTGGCAAGCCTTCTGATAGTCCTCTTTTTATCCCCATTGTCTTGTTCGGGATATTCTTTCATTTTCAAAACCTTTTGATATTTTGATACCATGACTAGCCATCTGGTTATATTTTAATTGCATTGCGATAACCATGCCTTTATCGAACTTGAATTTCTAATGGGTCAATACGAGTATTACCCCGGTACGAGAGCATCAAAGCCAAATAAGCCAGTATATCTGCTAGCTCATTGTGGAACCAAGGAATGTATCTGAACACAACAGACTTAAACTACTTACTAAATTCCCCCGCATGTTGCCTGTATGGGATGAGTTTGATGTCCCGAGTTTCCTACTCACCTTGGGCTTGCCTAATAATCAAATCAAAATACCCCATGATTAATAACTATTGTATATCCAAATTAATCGCCATGTTCTTACCCACGATGCAAGCCTCATATTCAGCAGTGTTATTTGTGCAAAAGAATTGAAGCCAGGCTATAGTTGGATGGTACAAACCCGTGAGCGAGGTAAGAATTTACCCAATCCCTACACATTTTGAGTTTAGAGCCCCATCAAAGAACATCTTCCAAGCATTGATATTTTTAGGAACCACTTCAATCGAATTTACTTCCTCATCCTAAAAATAAGTGCTTAATGTATGGTATTCATCGTCAACCGGGTTTCAGCTAGATGATCCACCAAGACTTGGGCTTTTATTGCAGTGTGAATGACGTAGACGATGTCAAACTTAGTAAGCAGGATTTACCACTTCGCTAATCTTCTGGTAGGCATCAGTTTTGGAATATATATTTCAAGGAATACATCCTAGTTATGAGGTACATTGTGTAAGCTAGCAAGTAGTGTCTCAGCTTTTTGGCGACCCAAGTTAGGGCATAATAGGTTCTCTCCAACAAAGTGTAGTTGACCACATAACTAGTGAACATTTTGCTCAGATAATATATTACCTGCTCTCTCTTCCTGGTTACATCATGTTGCCCCAGGACACAACCAAAAGAATTTCTAAGACTATTAAATAAAAGAGTTAGGGTCTTTCCGATTCGGGTGGAAGCAACTCAGGCGAATTTGACAGATATCCTTTGATTTTGTCGAAAGCTTCTTGACATTAGTCTATCCATTTATTGTTGCATCTTCTTTAAAAGCTTAAATATGGGTTCACGGGTTGTAGTGAGTTGAGCAATGAACGTGCCATTGTAGTTCAGTCTCTCGAGTAGACTCATAACCTCTTTCTTGCTATTTGAAGGTGGAAGATCCCGAATGGATTTTATCTTTGATTGGTCCAATTCGATTCCCCTCTAACTGACTATGAATCCTAATAGTTTCCCACACAAAACTTCGAATGCACATTTAGTTGGGTTTAGTTTTAAGTCGTACCTGTGCAACCTCTCGAAGAACTTCCTTAGATCACACACATGATCTTCTTGTATTCTTGATTTGATAATCACATCATCCACATATACCTTAATATCTTGATGCATCATGTCATGGAAAATGGCAGCCATAGCTCTCATATAGGTTGCATTCTTTAAACCAAAAGGCACGACCTTATAACAATATATGCCCCAGGGCATGGTAAAAGTGGTCTTTTATGCATCCTCTTTATCCATGTAAACCTGGAGATACCGAGCATAATAATCCACGAAAAAATATATCTCGTGTTTGGCACAATTATCAAAGAGGATATGTATCTTTGGGAAAGGGAAATTATCCTTGGGACTTGCTTTGTTTGGATTCTGGTAATCAGCACTAATTCGGGTTTTCCCATCTTTCTTTGGCACTTGCACCATATTAGCCAACCATGTGGTGTATCGAACAAATGGGATAACACACCCTTTAACCTCTTTCGTGATCTCTTCCTTTATCTTATCACTAATATCAGTTTTAAATTTCCTTTGCTTATGTTGGACAGGCGGGTAATCGATATAGGTAGGCGATTTGTATACCACCAAATCAATGCTCAGTCCTAGAACTTATCATAGGACTATGCAAACACATATTTAAATTCAAACAACAGCTGGATCAGTGCATCCCTAGTTTCCTCGTCTGTATGGATGCTTATCTTTGTTTCTCGGACCTCATCTGAACTGCCCAAATTAATTGGCTCGGTTTCATTTAAGTCTGGCTTAGGCTTATTATCGAATTATTCCAATTCTCATTTTATTTCCCTAAATGCCTCATCTTCATCATATTTCGCTTCTTGATTCATTATTTCAAAGTTAGACACTATTTTAGGATCTGAGCATGAAGTCTGCAAGCATGTCATGTTATTAAAGTCCGCACTATTAGAACCGAAAAGAAGATAAGAAAAATAACAAAATCAGGAAAAGACAAAAGAATATCCATGAACGATGAAATATTGATTTCGTTTCATTGAATTGGAAAGATATAAGGGTTTACATCAGAATGTAAAGACAGTAAGGTAAAAACATTTGGATTACACCTTGATATAACCCGAAATATAGAAAAGATAGCAAGACTGGCTATCGGGATTCCCATATGACATGGAATGGGGCAGCCTCCCAGTTCTTGATCTCGAAATCAGGTCCCATCTATTGAACCTTGGCACGACTTATGCCTTCCCCGGGCTGGACCGTTTCAAACTCATATAACATCTGCTTCAAAGCTCCACAAATTTCATATATCTCTTCGGTTGTGAAGGCATCTTCTTCTTCTTCTTCTTCATACTTTAGTTTGACAAATGACCAGGAGAGATGTAGGATAGGCTTTGACAGGACCCATCCATTTTCTTTGCGCTCTTTGGCCCATGTTCTGTCAGCTGACGTGGGTCAGAAACCTAACCCAAAATTTTTCTCATTCATGACTGGGAAATGGGCTCGGTCATGCATGTAGAGATGCCTCTAACCCTTTTCCTTGCTTGTACCTATTACTGATCATCTGGGTGGCAACCATCATAGGAGCACTAGATAGACAAGGCTGAGGGAACGACGCCCCTTCTTCAAATTAATCGGCGACCACAATTTCAAATGACTAATATACAAGGTTTTCACTACCATATTTGGCTTCAAGATATAGGTCTGAAGGGTCCCGATAAAAGGATTACTCATCTTCTCCGTGGACAAAAATTTACTGATTGTCGTGTTCAAATTTGAGCATCTAGTGGAGCGTGGTGGGAATAGATCCGGTAGTGTGAATCTAGGGCCTATCGAAAAGGAAATTATACGATGTTTCCATGTCCAAAACTTGGAAGGTCACCTTGAAATCTATAGGTCCAACAGTCAAGACCAGGTCAATTTCTCCAATAGCATCCTTCTTGATCCCATCAGTGGCTCGCACGTAGGCACTGTTGGCACAAATTCGTTCTATACCATTCTCCATTCTTTAAAATGTTGAAAGAGGGCAAATATCTACTCTTGAACCGCCATCCAACATCACTTTTTCACATAATATCCTTTACACTTAACAGTCAAATGGAAGGCTTTGTTGTCACAACCCCTGTTCACCCTCCATAAACATATCGTGATAGCACCTAGTTCCAACAACTAGGTAAGCCTAACCGTGCGGAACCATTTAACATAAGTTGGGAAAAACAGCTAATTAAGACTGAATAACTGAAAGAAATAGGTATATAACTGTCACTCGGCATATACAACTCATAATAAGTGCGGAAGTCAAAATCTCAACCCAAAACTCGGAAACTCATGGGAACCACAGGCTAACAGAAACATAGTACACTGCACTAACTCCAAAGTATCTAAACAACTGAGAGAAAAGGAATAAACTAAATACTAAAGCTGGAAAAGAATAGAGACTCCTGATCTGCGGACGCGGCAGATATACCTCGAAGTCTCCGTGTATCTCCTCGCCTCAAGGGTGGTGCGCCTAAGTAGAGGTACCTGGATAATCTGCACATGAAAAAAAAACATGCACAGGAAGGGCATGAGTGCACCACAGCGATACTCAGTAAGTGCCAAGCCTAACCACGGTTGGATAGTGACGAGGAAGGTCAGGGCCCTACTGAGACAAAATATAATAATACAATAAGTAACAGTATAATAATCTGCCAGAAATAATAAATGCAGCAGTGAAATAAGCATGTCAAAGAGGCCATAACAACTACAAAGACAGAGTAAACACAGAGTAAACACAGATCAATAGTCAAAGATACCAGTGAGGGTTTCCCAGGATACCGTCCTGTAGCCCTTCCTCAACTGTCCAATGGATCTCCCGGGATACCGTTCGGTAGCCCAACTCATGTACCAAGTCAAAAGATCTCCCGGGATACCGTCCCGTAGTCCAACTATCAATGTGTAGGGGGGTCTCCCGGGATATTGTCACGTAGTCCCAAAGTAAACAAGCAAAGGGGGAGCTACCGGAATCCCACATTCGTAGTCCCAATGTAAATGCGCAACCACAGCCAGAAACAAACCAAGGAATGAAGTACGAAAGACAAATAACAGATAGAACTAGCCTATCATGCTCCACGTAGTGCAGTCAAAAGAGCTTAAGCAATTAGACAGTCAAATCAGCTAAGCATGCTTTTCCTAATCTAGCACAAGTCATAACTTCAAATAGAATAAAGAAAATAAGAATAAGAACTAAATTTCCATATCTTGAGAAAAAAAATGGGATTTCATCTATCGAGTCAAGTACGCGCTCGTCACCTCATGTACAAGGCACTCAAATATCAAGTAAAAATCATAAGGGAAAGGTCCCCCACATAAGGTTAGACAAGCCACTTACCTCGAACCGGCTCAATAATCAACTAGGAACCACGCCTTTGCCACGAGTATCCGACTCCAAATGGACCAAATCTATTCAATTCAATTACACATCATAAATAATAATTCAAACAACAGATTCCACTATTAAATTTAAAGCTAGGGCACGAAAATAGTAAAATGACCAAAATGTCCCTCAAGCCAACGTCTCGGAATCAAATAATTTTCATATTTCTAGAACCCTCGTACTCTCACGAGTCTAACCATATAAAAATTTCCCAAATTGGAGGTCAAATGCCCACTCAAAACTCAATAGTTTAGCCAATGAAGTTTTACCCAAATTATCCAATTTTTTATCCTAAATTCGAATTCCAATGATGTATTTAACTATAGAATGGTGAAATATAACAAAAAAGGATCAAGGAAACGTTACCCAATGATCTTCTCTTCAAAACCCACTCAAAATTGCCTTTAACCGAGCTCTCAATTGATTTTTCCAACTTTTGGAAACTTAACCCTTGATATTTCTATTTCTGCACAGTCATTTCCGCTTCTGCGGACAAGGGACCGCTTCTGCGGTCCCGCTTATAAGGAAAATCAACCGTTTATACGATTTTCACTAAAGGGGACAGGACCGCATTTGCGATAGCAGGACCGCATCTACGATAGCAGGGCCGCTTCTGCGGCTCCGCTTCTTCGATGCCTAAGCCGCTTCTACGGAAATGGCACCGCTTCTGCGGCTTCAGAGGAAAGGGAACAAGTTGCTTCTACGGCCACATAGCCGCTCCTGCGGCGCTGCATCTGTAGTTCCCAAGCCGCAGATGCGAAAATACCAGAAGAGAGACATTCAGCTGCTGCAATAACTTCAAAATTCCTCCGTTCACCACCTTTAATCATCCCGAGGCCCCCGGGAACCTCAACCAAAAACACCAATACCAACTAATACCTTATTCAAACTTGTACCAACCTTTAAAACACCTAAAACAACACCAGAAACCCGAATTAATCAAATATTCAAGCCTAAGAACTTCAAAGTCCAACAAAACACTCTTTCGATGAAAAACCAACCTGAACCTCGTCCGAATGACCTGCAATTTTGCACACACCTCACAAATGACATGACGGAACTACTTCAACTTCCAGAATTCCAATCCGACACTCGGATCAAAAACTCACTATCGGACCGGAAACTTTAAAAATTCAAACTTCGGCATTTCAAGCCTAAATGAGCTACGGACTTTCAAAATACATTCCGAACACGCTCCCAACCCCGAAATCACCTAACGGAGCTAACGGAACCATCAAATTTTCATTCCGAGGTTGTTTTCACACTATTCCAACTACAGACTATTTTTTTTAACACTTAAACTCTCATTTAGGGACTAAGTGTCCCCAAAACACTTCGAATCCTAACACCGAACGTCCCGACAAACGAAAATAGCATAAATGAACTTAGGGGAAGCAGTTAATGGGGGATCGGGGTGTAAATTCCAAAAACGACCGGCCGGGTCGTTACATTCTCCTACACTTAAACATTCGTTCATCCTTGAACGAGCATAGAGAACATACCTGAAGTAGTGAAAAGATGAGGGTACTGGCTGCGCATATCCTGCTCGGTCTCCCAAGTCGCCTCCTCGGCCGGCTGACCCCGTCACTGAACCTTCACTGAAGCTATGTTCTTTGACCTCAACTTTATGATCTGCTATCCAAAATAGCCACTGGCTCCTCAACATAGGATAGATCCTTGTCCAACTGGACTGAACTGAAATCCAACACGTGCGACGGATCACCGTGATATCTCTGGAGCATCGAAACATGAAATACCGGATGAACTCAGGCTAGGCTGGGAGGTAGGGCAAGCTCATAAGCAACCTCCCCAACTCGCCTCAAGATCTCAAAAGGGCCAATAAACCTCGAACTCGGCTTTTCTTTCTTCCCAAACCTCATGATGCCTTTCATAGGCGAGACCCGAAGCAGAACCCGCTCACCAACCATGTATGAAACATCACGAACCTTCCTGTCCGCGTAACTCTTCTCTCTGGACTGGGATGTACGGAGTCTATCCCGAATCACCTTAACCTTCTCCAACGCATCCTGAACCATCTCTGTGCCCAATAGCCTGGCCTCACCCGGCTCAAACCAACCCACCGGAGATCTACACTTCCTACCATATAAAGCCTAGTACGGCGCCATCTAAATGCTGGACTGATAATTGTTGTTATAAGCAAACTCCGCCAATGGCAAGAAATGATCCCAAGACCCTCCAAACTCAATCACACACGCACAGAGCATATCCTCAAGAATCTGGATAGTGTGCTCGCACTGTCCGTCCGTCTGGGGGTGAAATGCAGTGCTCAACTCCACCCGAGTACCTAACTCCTGTTGCACGGCTCTCCAGAACCGCGATGTAAATTGGGTACCTCTGTCTGAAATGATAGAAACTGGAATACCATGCAAACGGACGATCTCCCTGATATAAATCTCCGCCAACCGCTCCGATGAATAAGTGGTACACACAGGAATGAAATGAGCAGACTTGGTCAGTTGATCCACAATGACCCAAATGGAATCAAACTTCTTCAAGGTCTGTGGGAGTCCAGATACAAAGTCCATGATGATATGCTCCCATTTCCACTCCGGAATCTCTATCTGCTGAAGCAACCCACCCGGACGATGGTGCTCATACTTCACCTGCTGGCAGTTGAGGCATCTAGACACATAACCAACTATATCCTTCTTCATTCGCCACCACCAATAGTGCTGCCTCAAGTCCTGATACGTCTTCGCGGAACCCGGATGGATGGAATACCGCGAATTATGGGCCTCTGCTAGAATTAATTCTCGAAGACCATCAAAATTGGGCACACAAATCCGGCCCTGCATCCTCAATAACCCATCATCCTCGATGGTCACATCTCTGGCATCGCCATACTGGACCCTGTCCTGAAGGACAAGCAAATGAGGGTCATTATACTGCCGCTCCCTGATACGGTCAAATAGGGAAGACCGGGAAACCACACAGGCTAGAACCCGACTGGGCTCCGAGAGATCCAATCTCACGAACTGACTGGCTAGGGCCTGAACATCCATCGCCATCGGCCTCTCTGAAGCTGGTAAATATGCCAAACTACCCAAACTCTCTGCCCGGTGACTCAAGGCATCTGCCACCATATTGGCCTTGCCCGGGTGATACAGGATGGTGATATTATAGTCCTTCAACAACTCTAACCATCTCCTATGACGCATATTCAGGTCCTTCTGTTTGAGTAAGTACTGCAAACTCCGATGGTCGGTATAGATCTCACAAGGCACCCCGTACAAATAATGACGCCAGATCTTCAAGGCATGAACAATAGCAGCTAGCTCAAGGTAGTGGACAGGGTAATTCTTTTCATGTATCTTCAATTGTCTAGACGCGTAGGCAATCACCCTACCGTCCTGCATCAACACCGCTCCAAGGAACTCTCGAGGCGTCATAATAGACAGTATAAGACCCCGAACTAGTAAGCAATATCAAGATAGGGGCTGTAGTCAAAGTTGTCTTGAGCTTCTGAAAGCTCGCCTCACACTCCTCTGTACACTGAAATGGAGCACTCTTTTGGGTCAATCTAGTCATAGGGGCAGCAATCGATGAAAATCCCTCCACGAAATGACGGTATCAACCCGCCAAGCCAAGGAAGCTTCCAATATCTATAGCTGAGGACGGTCTGGGCCAACTCTGCACGGCCTCTACCTTCCTCGGATCCACCCGAATACCCTCACTAGAAATCACATGGCCTAAGAATGCCACCGAACTCAGCCAAAACTCACATTTTGAGAACTTTGCATTTAACTTCTTCTCCTTCAAGGTCTGAAGCACGGTCCTCAGGTGATGCTCATGATCTTCCCGACTCCGGGAATACACCAGAATATCATCAATAAAAACAATCACGAACGAGTCAAGATATGGCCTGAACACATTGCGCATCAAATGCATGAAAGCTGAAGGGGTATTGGTCAGCCCAAATGACATAACAAGGAACTTGTAATGACCATACCGGGTCCTTAAAGCAATCTTCGGGATATCTGGCTCCCGAATCTTCAACTGATGGTAACCTAAGCGTAAGTCAATCTTAGAAAACACCTGTGCGCCCTGAAATTGGTCAAACAGATCATCTATACGAGGCAAAGAATAATAGTTCTTCACTGTAACTTTGTTCAACTGACGATAATCAATGCACATATGCATAAAACCATCATTCTTCTTCACAAACAAGACAGGAGCACCCCACAGTGATACACTGGGTCGAATAAAACCCTTACCAAGAAATTCCTGCAACTGATCCTTCAACTCAAGAGGAGCCATACGATACAGAGAAATGGAAATAGACTGCGTGCCTGGCAACAGATCAATGCCAAAATCAATATCTCTATCAGGTGGCATGCCCGGAAGATCAGCTGGAAACACATCGGGATAATCCCGTACCATTGGAACTGAGTCAACAAAAGAGGTATCAACACTAACATCTCTCACATAATCCAAATACACGACACACCCCTTCTCAACCATGCGCTGAGCTTTAAGAAAAGAGATAACTCTACTGGGAGTGTAATCTAAAGTACCACTCCACTTAACACGCGGAATACCTGGCATAGCCAGCGTTACGGTCTTGGCATGACAATCAAAAATAGCATGATGGGGGCAACAACCAGTCCATGCCCAGAATAATATCAAAGTCAACCATACCAACTAACAATAAATTCGCTCTGTTCTCAAAACCACGGATAGTAACAAAACATAACCGACAAATGCGATCCACAATAAGAGAATCTCCCACATGAGTATAAACATAAATGGGGGCACCTCAAAGAATCCCGAGGCACACCCAAATGCAGAGCGAAATAAGAAGACATAAGAATAAGTAGAGCCTGGATGGAATAAAACCGATGCCTCTCTGTGACAAACCAGTATAATACCTGTGATGATGGAATCAGAGGCAACAGCCTCAGTGCGAGTAGGAATACAATAATATCTGGCCCGACCCCTTTCTCGAGGGCGACCTATATCTCCCTTACCTCTGCCCCTGGCTGGCTGGGCAGGTGGGGAAGCAACTGGAGCTGTGATCATGGCCTGAGAACTCTGAGGAGCCCGCTGTAGCTGAGCAGTCTGTGAAGATACACCCCTACCAAGTTTCGGGCAGTCCCTAACCATATGGCGTGTATCGCCACACTCGAAACAAGCTCTGGGAGGACACGGTGGCTGCGACTGGCTGGGGCTAAGCCTACTGGACTGACCTCTGGAAGTACCCCGTGCAGGGGGCACGCTAGAAACTGGAGGCACAAAATAAGGCTTCTGAGGTGTAGGCGGAGCTGGAGTGTTGCCGGCTGCTGGTAAAGCTGAATGTACAGGGCGACCTGAATAACCTCTACCATAACGAGCTACTGATAGGGTACGGGCACCAGAGTAGTGGTCCGACTCTCGAGACCTCTAGGCCTCCCTCTCTCCTCGCTCCCTGGAGAGCATACCCTCAATCCTCCTAGCAATGCTCACTACCTGCTGATAAGGGATGTCCATCTCCAACTCTCGAGCCATGCTAGACCTGATGGGTGGAATAAGGCCCTCAATGAACCTACGAACTCTCTCTCAAACCGTAGCAACCAAAGCCGGTGCATGTCTGACCAACCTGGTATAATGGATGGCATACTCTGAGACTTTCATAGCACCCTGGCGCAAATGCTCAAACTCTGTGCGCCAAGCATCCCTAAGACTCTGGGGAACAAACTCTCTCTTGAACATATCCGAGAATTGGGTTCAAGTCAGTGAAACAGCCTCGATTGGACTGTCTAACTCATAAATACGCCACCAATCATAGACGGCTCCCCGAAGCTGAAAAGTAGTGAAAGAAACCCCACTGGACTCCACGATGCCCATAGAGCAAAGAATACGATGACACTCCTCCAAATATCCCAAGGCAGTATTTGATGCTAGTCCACTGAACACTGGGGGATCATATTTCTTAAACCTCTCAAGTTTCCGTTGCTCGTCCTCTGTAACAGCTGACCCATCCTCGGGTTGAACTGGAGCTGCAGGCGGTGCGGGAATAATCTCGGGAGCCTACTCAACCTGCACTTGCTGCTCAGGAGTGCAGACGGCGGGAGTCTGTGCTCCTCCCCCAGCCTCGGATGTGGCTGCAGCAAGGGGAAGCAACCCTGCCTGAGCTAAGGTGGTGTACATGCTCATGAACTGAGCTAAAGTCTCCTGGAGCGCTGGAGTAGTAGTAGAAGTAGTAGGTGTACCAGGTGCCTGGGCTCCGACTGGATCTGCTGGCGGTACCTTGGCGGCAGCTCACGCAGGTGCTCTGGCTGTACCGCGTGCACGTCCTTGACCTCTAACCTGGCCCCTGCCTCTGATGGCTGCAGCAGGGGGCACGGGTGCCTGGTCATCTCGTGTAGCACATGTCCTCACCATCTGTGAGAGAATAGAAGACAGAAGTTTAGAATTGATGTCAGAAATATCGCACGATAAGGAAGTCAAATGAAATGAAGATTTTTCCTAAATAGTTACATAGCCTCTTATAGATGAATACAGATGTCTCTGTACCTGTGTTCCATGACTCCTATGAACCTAGAGCTCTGATACCAACTTTGTCACGACCCCCGCTCACCCTCCATGAACATGTCGTGATGGCACCTAGTTTCTACAACTAGGTAAGCCTAACAGTGCGGAACCATTTAACATAAGTTGGGAAAAACAGCTAATTAAGACTGAATAACTGAAAGAAATAGGTATATAACTGCCACTCGGCATATACAACTCATAATAAGTGCGAAAGTCAAAATCTCAACCCAAAACCCGAAAACTCACGGGAACCACAAGCTAACAGAAACATAGTACGCTGCTCTAACTCCGGAGTATCTAAAAAACTGAGAGAAAAGGAATAAACTAAATACTAAAGCTAGAACAGAATAGAGACTCCTGATCTGCGGACGCGGCAGATATACCTCGAAGTCTCCATGTATCTCATCGCCTCAAGGGTGGTGCGCCTGAGTAGAGGTACCTGGATAATCTGCACATGAAAAAAAAACATGCACAGGAAGGGCATGAGTACCCCACAACGGTACTCAGTATGTGCCAAGCCTAACCTCGGTTAGGTAGTGACGAGGAAGGTCAGGGCCCTACTGAAACAAAATACAATAATACAATAAGTAACAGTATAATAATCTGACAGAAATAATAAATGTGATGATAGGCTATAATTATGTATTTTAGTCGATTATTACGCTCTAATTTACTGCACTTTAGTTAAGTTTGCGCTTTAATCGCCAGTATTTTGCACTAACGGTGTGTTTTATGCCTTGTAGCAGTTATTCCGAGCTATATAGATGTTATGGAATAAATTCAAGTGATTTGGAGCTTTGATGTCTGAGTAAAAGCCCAAGAAATTAAGTCTGGATCGTATTCGGGGATCAGCGGATCATAAAACAACAAAATGAAGACTCGAGGAGGCATATTGTACACTGTCTAGTAAAATAGACATAACTTTTTGCTCAAAACTCCATCTGGGCTACACAATATATGGTTGGAAATCTAACTCAAAGGAATACAACTTTCATGTTTTACGTTTTTCCAAATTTCAAACGTAACAGGGTGAAAAATGCGGTAAAAAGTGCACCGCGGTCTGCGCCGCGGTTTGAGGCAGTTCCTTCCGAGGTCATCACCGCGGTCCATGCCGCGGCCGTGGCAGTCCAGACGTGAAATATTATTCTTTTTCACGTAAGAGAAGGTATAATTATTTAGGCCCGACCCTACTTGATATATATACATGGAAAAACGGTATTTTTGAGGAGTTGGACATATTTTTGACACATATTTGACCTAAGGAGGCAGAGACACAATAAGAGCAAGGCGGGGAATTCTTAAACAAGTTTTTCCTTCCTCTTCCTATTTTTCATTGTTGATTATGAATTCTAGTATTGTAGTTTTACAAACTATTATGAATAGCTAATTTGTTATCTAAGGTTTTGGTGAAACCCGTTGGGGATGATTTGGTTGTTATATTAATATAGTTTTGAATTGGTTGTTTATATCTATTTGTTCAACTATTGAAAGGATCCTCAATTAGTCGTTCCTATTTATTATGTATCTGCTTGAGAGAGAGTGCATATTTAGGCAGTTGTTTGAACAACATCACTCCCGGAGTATAGATGAGAGTCACAACCGAGGGTTTAGAGATTGGATTAGAGATAACGATACCTCGGTTGCAATCTAAGTGAACTATAATGTGAATCTAGCTAGCGTAGCTTAAGAGAGTGCGTCTAGTAAATTATCATAATTGCTCGAGAGAGATTTATGGTAGCTGGAGAGTTCATGATTGATAGAGGCAACTAAGTCGCAGCTATAAGAAATATACAACCAAGGAAATCAACAATGGGCGAAACCATTACCTTACACCTTTATTCCAATTATTTACAATTCAAGCATAGTTAGTTTTCAGCTGTTTATTTATTTTTCAATCTTGTCTTCTTGGTAATATTAAACAGATACATCTAAGCCTTAGTTCTCTGTGGGATTCGACTCCGGACTTGTAAACCGGATTATATTTGCAACGACCGCTTATTCTTTTTAGGACTAGAGTTGGGCGTGATCAAAATATAGTAGTGAAATAAGGCAGGTCAACGAGGCCATAACAACTACAAAGACAGAGTAAACACAGCTCAATGGTCAAAGATACCAATAAGGGTCTCCCAGGATACCGTCTTGTAGCCCTTCCTCAACTGTCCAATGGATCTCCCGGGATACCGTCCGGTAGCCCAACTCATGTACCAAGTCGAAAGATCTCCCGGGATATCGTCCTGTAGTCCAACAATCAATGTGCAGGGGGATCTCCCGGGATACCGTCCCGTAGTCCCAAAGTAAAAGTGTAGGGGGATCTACCGGGAATCAAACCCGTAGTCCCAAAGTAAACAGGCAAGGGGGGAGCTACCGGAATCCCACATCCGTAGTCCCAATATAAATGCGCAACCACATCCAGAAACAAACCAAGGAATGAAGTACGAAAGAAAAACAACAGATAGAACTAGCCTAGCATGCTCCACGTACTGCAGTCAAAACAACTTAAGCAATTAGACAGTCAAATCAGCTAAGCATGCTTTTCCTAATCTAGCACAAGTCATAACTTCAAATAGAATAAAGCAAATAAGAATAAGAACTAAATTTCCATAGCTTAAGAAAAAAATAGGATTTCATCAATCGGCTCAAGTACGTGCTCGTCACCTCACGTATAAGGCACTCAAATATCAAGTATCAATCCTAAGGGAAAGGTCCCCCACACAAGGTTAGACAAGCCACATACCTCGAACCGACTCAATAATCAACTAGGAACCACGCCTTTGCCACGAGTATCCGACTCCAAATGGCCCAAATCTATTCAATTCAATTACACATCATAAATAATATTGCAAACAACTGATTCCACTATTAAATTTAAAGCTAGGGCGCGAAAATAGGTAAAATAACCAAAATGCCCCTCAAGCCAACATCTCGAAATCAAATAATTTTCATATTTTTAGAACCCTCATACTCTCACGAGTCTAACCATATAAAAATCTCCCAAATTGGAGGTCAAATGTCCACTCAAAACTCAATTGTTTAGCCAATGAAGTTTTACCCAAATTATCCAATTTTTTATCTTAAATTCGAATTCCAATGATGTATTTAACTATATAATGGTGAAATATTACAAAAAGGGATCAAGGAAACGTTACCCAATGATCTTCTCTTCAAAACCCACTCAAAATTGCCTTTAACCGAGCTCTCAATTGATTTTTACAACTTTTAAAACTTAACCCTCGATATTTCTTTTCTGCATAGTCATTTCTACTTATGCGGACAAGGGACCGCTTCTGCGGTCCCGCTTATGCGGAAAATCAACCGCTTTTGCGGTTTTCACTAAAGGGGACAGGACCACATCTGCGATAGCAGGGACGCTTCTACAACTCCGCTTCTGCGATGCCTAAGTCGCTTCTGCGGAAATGGCACCGCTTTTGCGACTTCTGAGGAAAGAGGGATCAAGCCACTTCTGCGGCCACATAGCTACTTTCGCGGCACCGCATCTGCAGTTCCCAAGCTGCAGATGCAGAAATACCAGAAAGAAACATTCAGCTGCTGCAATAACTTCAAAATTCCTCCGTTAACCACCCAAAATCATCCCGAGGCCCCCGGGAACCTCAACCAAAAACACCAATACCACCTAATACCTTATTCAAACTTGTACCAACCTTGAAAACACCTAATACAACACCTGAAACCAGAATTAATCAAAGATTCAAGCCTAAGAACTTCAAAGTACAACAAAACATGCTTTCGATCAAAAACCCACCCGAACCTCGTCCGAATGACCTGAAATTTTGCACACACTCACAAATGAAATGACGGAACTACTGCAACTTTCGGAATTCCAATCCGACACTCGAATCAAAAACTCACTATCGGACCGGAAACTTCAAAAATTCAAACTTCGGCATTTCAAGCCTAAATGAGCTACGAACTTTCAAAATACATTCCAAACACGCTCCCAACCCCGAAATCACCTAACAGAGCTAACGGAACCATTGGATTTCCATTCTGAGGTCATCTTCATACTGTTCCGACTACGGACCATTTTTTTAACACTTAAGCTCTCATTTAGGGACTAAGTGTCCCCAAAACACTCTGAATCCTAACACCGAACGTCCCAGCAAACCAAAATAGCAGAAATGAACTTAGGGAAAGTAGTTAATAGGGGATCGGGGTGTAAATTCCAAAAATAACCGGTCGGGTCATTACATTTGTTGTTTGTAACTCCCTTTGCGTGTAACTCACAGTAGCTAAACGAGATCTTATTGACTTTGAAAAATCTTTTAGCCATTCTCTCTAATTGTGCTACGCTTGTCATATACTGAACATAAGCTTTATTCAATGTTTTGAGAAATACCTTTCGATGTTCATCTGAGCTCAACAACAGAGACAACGATATTTAGTAGGGAGTCTTCCGGAGTTGATCAACTATCGAGTACTCCGAAGTTTTCATTTTCTTGAAGAATTCCTCATCTTCTTCATTGCTAATAGGTTTCTTCGGTGGCATTTGATTGTCCCTATTTGCTTATCTTTCTTCAACTTGTCTAGGGTATAGTACCTCTCAGACCGGGTCATCTCGTTAACATCTCCTGCAATTTCTTTTCCCTTGTAGGTAACAAACATTTTATTGTAGTTACAATTCTTGATCCATGTACCACTCGGAAGCTATTCCTGTAAGACTTTCTCCAAAATAAGCCATTAATAGCTCCTCATTTCTACCAGCGTCCCTCAACTAGTTGCAGTATCTTTTTAGATGATCGATCGGGTCTTTGTGCCCAACGTATTTTTCAAACTTAGGGGCCTTAAAGCCCGCTGGCAAATGTACATGAGGAAACATACAAATATCAGAGTATGAGACATTCTTTTGGACACTTTGGCCTTGCATATTTTTCAAGCTATATTCCAAACTCTTAATCTTCTGAGCCATTTCCTCATGCTTGGAAGTCTTGACCACTCTTTCTTGTTCAAATAGGAAGTCATCTTACCAGGGTTGAGTAAATGAATCCAGGGTGAAATATGTGATCTCTGGTGGAAATTGGGGACCTTGAAAGGTGAAAGTTGGAGGCTCAACATATGGCGCGGGTATATTTGGTTGCACTGTGGTGAAGACAAGTGCTGCGGAGAAAATGACTAGCGGTGCTCTTGAAACCGATGCCTAAGGGCGAAGCAAAAAAGGCATCCGAGACCATTAGTAGGCATATGCGTGTATCCATATGGGATGAACGGGTTGATCACAGGGATGTTAGTGGCCTCACCCAATCTAGGAATCAACTCGAGAAATCCAGATATGGAACTTGGCGGTCCTTTTTCATTAGTCCTCGCGTCCAGCATTTCCATTATGAGGAGGAGTAACATTTTGTTTCTTCAACTATAGCTGACTCTGGTGGCAGAATAACTGGTTCCATACTATACTTGGGATTAAAAATCATAAGATTACCCCCAGAGGCCATTGGAACCTTTCCCTTTGATCGGGTGAAGTATGGATTAGAATCCAGAATACCACAAAACCATCCACATAAAACAGAACCTAACTTTGAACACACACAACAAAAGTGTTAGTTTGAAGCATTTAACAGATAGAAAATCACACGTTGGGATGCAATGCACCTAGCACTTAAAACGCTTCTATAATGTTTTTGAACGGTTACATGCTTCATCCTGACTTTAACTATCCTCTTTCCACTCTGTATCTCTTTTCTTTCATTTCACGCTCTCTTTTTGAATTTTATCACTCTTGATTTTTCTCCTTTTGTTTTTGTCGATTTTTGTTTTGCTCTTCTTGTTTATTTTTTGCTCCATTTATTTATGATTTTGATTGCATCCGACTGAGATTGCCTACATATCATGATGTTGTATAAATCAGATCATTACTTAGCTCAGGAAATAATGTAAAAATAAAAGCAGAGATTTTTTGGGTTTTCAATATTCATTAAATAAAATATTTTTGATTTTTTCATCATAATTACTCGAAATAACGTTTAAACTGACTTTGGAAAAAAAATAGACTCAAGCAAAAATAACAATAGACTCAAAATGGATAACAAATAACAATCTTAAAATAACAAAATAAACTATAGACTCGATAATAAAAAATGACTGATACAATAGAAAACCCGACTCCAAAACTATAATCAGGCTCCCGGGTGACATCAGTCAGACACGGGCCTGGTCACGATCTCATCGTGAAGGACTTCTAGATCATCCATGACTTGCGAGCAAAAGACAACATCATGGTAAAGAACATAGCCTTTGTCATATCTTCACATTCATGGCACTTCCTGGTGGTGTAGTCGGTTATTTCTTTTATCCTAAACTTGGCAATATTCCAGTCCCGGAGCAACTATATGATTTGTTGTTCTCGGGCTTTTAATACTCGCACGGCCCCATCTTTTTGATTTTTCAAGTTCACCATATCCCCCTCCAACTTATTAAGCAATGCATAGCTATGTTCCCTTTCAATTTTGAAATCTTTAAATGTTGGCCCATTTCGTTTTCAAGAACAACTAACTCTGTCCTTAAACCTGCTACCTCTTCATCGTAGATTTACTTTGCTTGGTGATCTAACCTCATACATTCCTCCAAATCTTTCCCAATTGGGCTATCCTTTCCCTAACCTTTGCCACTTCCTTTTCGACCTTTGTTAGATCGGCTGCATGATCATACATTTTTCGCCTCAGGTTGATAATGATTCTTTGGTCTCTTTCACTCCTCACAGGCGTCTCGGCTGCTATTTTTATTTCTCGCAGTTGGGCTCAGAGGGCCTCATTTTCTCGAGCTAACATTTTCTTTTCTCCCTCGTTCTTGGCTGCCTGCAAACCACTTTCAAATTAAGGGCTCTCACTTGATCTTTTAGTTTGCTGAACCCAATATTCCTCTTCTTTGGCTATTTAGGCCCGTTATTCTTTTGCCCCATATGTGAAATATTGGACATGTGGCCTTTTGGAGGGTCTTTATGGCTCTAGACATACCCAAACTTTTTTACCATACCATGTCGTGTAGCTAGAATCTACTTCCCCTGACGATAAATCGCGCACCTGAGTATGTGGATCCAAAAACAGACATTATGCCAATCAAACCATTTCTTCAGGAAAAGTAACCCCTAGGCACAACCTATGTACTCAGATTTTCATCTTGGGGGACCATCTGATACCTTCCCAACTAGCACAGAACCCGATGTGGGGCATAAGGCTAAACACTTCGAAGACCCATTAATACATGAAAGCAGACATCGGCAAACAAGTAAATAACCTCAGTAATCGAGAGACAACTGAAAGTCCACTCACTTTGATTTATAGTTAATGAGCAAATATGCATGAACCAAGCATTAGTACTATCCGGCAACTCATAACCACTTATCCTGGTCCCATATTCCTCAATGTAACTAAGTCTGGTTAGCCCGTAGTTCATGTATCTGGGGCGGTGGCAAAGATGCTCTACCAGCTAGATTTGCAACAACAGATTACAACCCTAAAAAATCTCATTTTAGCTCTACAAGATGTCAAGGCACGATAAATATTTGCAAGGATCATCAGCACGAGAGTACCATTGGCCTTCTTAGTTAGAAAGTCATCAATCCCTACGAGGTGCAAATCAATATGTTCATCCTCCATTTGGAATAGCAAAGTGTTAAAAAATGCAACTATGAAAGCCAAGCCTTTGCTTGACTCCCACTTGTTTTTCTTTCCCTGGTGACACAAATCGGTGTCTCGAGCCTCAAAGTCCTTGGAATCCCCATACCGACTAAAAAACAATGGAAGGTACCGTAACATTCGGCCAAATTTTCATTCTTAACTTGCCGACTAATGATCAAAAGGTACAAAAATTTATGAGGGGTAAAAGCTCTCGGGTGTACTGGATATTGATGCCTAAGACCTAAGTTAGATCAGGCATAACCTGCTATCTCTTCTAGTGTATGGGCCAATTCAAAGTTTGAGAAACGGAAAACATTATGCGTTGGGTCCCAGAATGGTACCACTGCCTTAATTAGATCAACGTTGAGTGTAATCTTTAGCAAACCGGTGAGACCACCTAGTGCCTTGATCACGCAATGCTGGTTGACCTCCCTCAGGTCATTCCACCATACGTGGAGTCTTGAAGGAACTTGATCTACGACCCGAAAAGGTTGATTCTGAACAGTGCTCATTTTTTTCACGTAATTAGGGCAAAGGGTCAATCAATCGATACTATTTTCAAAAATGGTAGCTAAATTTGAAAATTCATTTTAATAAAATCAGTGACAAAAGGGGCTATTATTTGTAGATACGGCCCTTCGGTGCTTGAGTAAAGTTTTTAGGGTTGTTTCTGCCATATAGTGTTGACTTTGGGGAGAAGGCTGACTTGGGTTGACCTATGGTTATTCTTGCAAAATAGCCTTTGGGCGTGCCTTGAGAACGCTTTAAGGTTATCTCGATAAGAACGGCTCAGGGAATGACCATATTTTGAATTTTTTTTCCAGATTCTTATTTTTTGGTTATTTTTGCAAAAGTGGGGCTAGGCCTAGTGAAGGTTGCCTGTGCACCTCATAGCTAGTGAGGATCAGACTTGTGTATTCGGGGAGTTTTGCCAAAACAGGGGGAAACGACATGTTTGCAAATTTGGCTAACTTTGTAACACCTTTTTAAAACGTCGTTGGAGTTTTGGGATTTTGTTATTTTTTCTCTTTTTTAAACACTAGGATTTTTAAGAATCGGATAAATTTTCTCTCTCCTAATCTTCTCGATTTTCGTTCCTTATTCTAGAAGACGATCAACATGCAAACCATATCAAATAAATGCACAAGTAGCAAGTAAGAATGCATTAGGTTGGTCTTTTATTCTTTTGGTTACACCCAGTGTTTTTGAGAGCGCAAAGCGCAAAAAAGCGACAAGGGCTCGTCTCGCTTCAAAAGCGAAGTGAACGCTTTATTAAAGTGAAGCGCAATTGTTAAAAAACATAATGTAAAATTATAAATAATCAAAAATATCAATTTAAATACTTAAAATTAGGTACTAGGTACCACCAAATCATCCACAAACCATCCACAAACCATAGGACCAGCAAAATAGAGCTACTAAATTACTAGAAGTCAATCAACATCTTATTTTTCTACCCTTCTTCTTCTTCTTCAAGATTGACAAAATCTTGAATTCCTCTTGTATCTTCATATTGCTCGTCGTCGTCTTCTTCCCCCTCCTCTTCATGATCACTTTCATCTTCATCAATTAGGGATAGGGATCGACTTGTAGTAGCCACACTTTTTTCCTTCGTAATAGAGCTTGAACTTGGAGTATATCTCCTTAAACCATAAGGATTCTCCCCAAATCCACTACCAACCGCAACATCACCCCAAGTGAAATCGGAGTTGCCTTCAAATACTTCTTCATCTTCACAATTTTCGGGGACTCCGGTTAGCCACTCATTAGCCTCATCAATATTGTCCAAAAGAATTGGATCAATTATATTGCGGTGGTTGTAGCGACGCCTCAATGCTCTATTGTATTTTATAAACACTAGATTATGGAGGCGCTTCAAGGTTAGTCGATTCCTTTTCTTTGTATGAATCTACAAAAAAGATGTGTCAACTAATTAGTATTTAGTAGGAGTTTGGACAATTGAGATATAATCTACTTTATCTCAAAACACGAAATAATTCTTTTTATTTCTTACGTGTTCAAAAACACTCCAGTTTCTTTCACATCTGGATGAGCTACAAGCTAAGCTTAGAACTTTGATGGCAAAAGTCTGTAACTACGGAGTCTCTACACCATATTGGTCCCACCATTCAACTATAGAAGTCAAAAAAATATTCAAGAGTTAATAAGTATAAAAAATACATTGAAGTTAGAGCTATAAAATATAGAAACACTTGGTCACATGGCGACTTCGTCGTTCTTTGTTTAATAGCAAGTCGAAGCTTAAAAATTCCTTCAGCTGCCTTGTAAGTAGCAAGCTGATCTACTAACTTTTCTTGCAAGTCTTCATCTGGGTTCAACCTGATAACAACCTGATGGAATCATGTCCACACTTCTTTATCCAATGAATTCTTCTCATACTGCTCATAAAAGAGTGATGGGTTCAAAATAAGTCCAGCTGCATGCAAAGGTCTATGAAGTTGCTCATTCCATCTTGCATCAATGATCTGAAAGACCTTTGCATATTTTTGCTCATCACTGAATGATGCTTGAATAGTTTCCTTAGCCCTATCCATAGCTTCATAGATGTAGCCCATTGATGTTTTTGCCTCCCCATCCACCAAACGGAGTACTTTAACCAAAGGGCCACCAATTTTAAGAGCATGAAGGACATTATTCCAAAAAGAATAAGAAAGAATAATGCGTGCAACCTCTTTCCCCGCACTTTCCTTTATAAATTTACTCCTGCTCCATTCCTCTGAAGTGACCATCTTTCTCAAATTGTCTTTTTGACAGTGGAGACTACGCAAAGTCAAGAAAGCAGTGGCGAACCTTGTCTTGCCCGGTTTCACCAATTTTTTTTGCATGGTGAATCTTCTCGTCATATTTAATAACAAGGGCCACTGAGAAATATAAGAATGTAACCTAAAGCCCTGGCCAAAAACTATAGAGAAGGGTCTTTCCTTGAAAATGTCCCTGAACATCAAGTTGATACAATGAGCCGCACATGGAGTCCAATAGACATTCTTGTACGCTCCTTCAATCATGCCACCCGCTTTCACATTTTCACTTGCATTATCAATGACCATTGAACAACTTTGCTTGGACCAATCTTTTCGATGGTGTTCTGAAACAAAGTGCACATTTTGATGTGGTCGGTGGATGAGTCACTAGCATCAATGGACTCAAGAAACAAACTTCCCCGGGGAGAATTCACCAACACATTAATAATCATTTTCCCCGTTCTTGCCGTCCATTTGTCCATTATAATGGAGCAGCCATATTTGTTCCACATAACTTTATGCTCCTCAACAATTTTATCAGTCTCCTCCACTTCCTTATTTAGATAAGGACCTCTTATTTTATGGTAAGTAGGAGGCTTCATTCCAGGTCCGTATTGACCAACGGCCTCAATAAAGTCTCCAAAAGTGTCATAGTTGACACAATTGAAGGGGAGCCCAGCATCATAGACCCATCGTGCAAAAGCTCTAACTGCGCGATCCCTCAAAATGTCTTTAGCAATTTTTTGTACATCTTTTCCACCGCCCTTTGCTACCGTCTTCTTTGAGAAGTAGCAATCCATAAGACCTTTAGTTGATGATCCATGGCTTGACCCATCTCTTCCCCGTTTTGTTGGAAGTGACAATTCTTCAATATCATCATCATCATCAAGATTGGTCACCATTGGTTGATGAACCATTTAATTTTTTAGCTCCTTCTTCTTCTCAACAAAATTCTTTATTTCTTCCCTCTCCTCCGGTGGACATTTCGGACAACTTGTGACGTTTCTATCGCCACCAATTAGATGGTATTTAAAGCGATTAATTCCACCCGTTGTAATCTTGTTGCAAAAGATGCATAAAATATTTGTATTCATCTCATTAACTCTCTCGCCATATCGCCACGCCGGGTCTTTCTCTTTCGAACTTTGAGATATTTTAATATTCCTATTAAGATATAAGCGAAAACATAATCAATAAACTGAAATATAATAATAATTTAATTTTATATGTTGAAATAAAATAATAAATGAAATACAATAATTAAACTCTTATATATGCTGAAAATATAATAATAATTTAATTTTATATGCTGAAATAAAATAATAAATAAAATTCAATAATTAAATATATATATGCTGAAAATATAATAATAATTTTATATGCTGATTGCTGAAATAAAATAATAAATGAAATACAATTATTATATATATATATATATATATGATTATATGCTGAAAATATACACAAACAAACGAAAAGGAAAAAAAAAGAAAAAATTTGTTCCTTCCCCTGTTATGACGGAGATAAAAAGAAAGAAGAAGAAGAAAAATGAAGAAGAAGAAGAAGAAGAAGAAGAGTGACTGGTCGACTGGTCTGAAGAAGAAAGCAGAAGAAAGAAAAAACAAAAAAAACAAGAAGAAAGGAGAAGAATTACCTGGGTTGGTCGACTGGTCGAGCACTGAAGAAGAAGAAGATGAACCCTAGCTTTTCTTTTTTGTCGACTATCGAGCCTCTGTTTTTTGTTCTGACTGAAGAAGAAGAGGGTTTTTGTCAATTTAGGGTATGCTGTCTCAGACCTCAAAGTTGTTTTTTTTTTAAAAGGCCCCTGCGCTTTCTTTAATTAAGCGATTGCTTCAACGCTTCGGTCGCTTCATCGATTTTCCTAGGGAAGCGTGCGCTTCTGCAAATTGAGTCGCCTCAAGGAGCTTAAATCGACACAGCATCGCATCGCATCGCTTCGCGCTTTAAGCGACGAAGCGAGCGCTTCTTTAAACACTGGTTACACCTATCCTAGACGTACCCAACGCCTGTGTTGAGTCCCCTAAGTTAAATGCATGTGATGCAAGCGTACCTACTAAGGATCCACTACGAGGATTTGTTCTTCTAGGTTTAAACCTAAAGTGGTGTGGAGTTCTAGACCAGGCTTACCCAAGCGGACAACTCGAGGGGGGAGGGGCAGCGTACCTGAAATACAGAAGCTTCACCAGCTTTTTAATGAATCTAATCATTGTCCTAAAATTAAGGGTGTGATACTCGAACAGAAAGAGCCACGCGTATGTGCGCTCCCAGAAGATGTAGAAGACCTAGAGAGAAGAAGGGTTGCACAACAATTATATACAGTTCGCGCAATATTAAAGCGGTAAAGAGCGGCAATTAGCACTTTAGGATCAAACATGTAAAATCGGATAACAAACAAAGAACCAAGTATAAAAGTCATCTAAGTTCAAATTTTGAACCCTAAACAAGAATTTCTGGGTTCGTGTCCCCAGAGTTGTCACACCTCCTTTTTATGAGGAAAAGAGTTTTTTCACTTAAAGTGACATTATTGAAAAGGGATTATTTATTTAATTTTAAGAGTCGCCACCTGGAATAATTATTAAGGTGTTTCAAGTCAGCGATTTATTTTAAAATCCTAATTCAAGGAAATTTAACTCTGTATAAGTCTGCGAAATACAGAAGACCAGGTAATAATTTTTCTTAACCGGGAGAAGATGTGAGGCACTCCTGGATTCTGTAGTTTTAGTACGGTCGCTTTACAATTACACTCGACTTAATTATCTAATTATTACATATTTTAGAACCTATATGCATTTTAAACTTTTACCGCTTTATTGCATATTTAAACCACTTTTGGTATTTAGGGAATTATTTTAAAATAAGTTACGATATCGTACACTTGTCATTTTTTACATACCGTAAGTTGATCCACATGAAACACATCTACAATTTACGACATGTTTAATTTTATTATTATTTTAAAGTTATAAGGTCATGTCACACGGACGTGCACTTAAATTTGAAATTGTGTATCATGACTATGCCATGGGAACCGTACCCATAGTCATAATATTTATAATAGTCGCACCTAAAGCAAGCTACGGTATTTTTAAGTTGTTTAATTTTTCTAACTTCAGGATTATTGTGAAGTTCCAAATTATGAAATTATTTATTGGGGATAAGATATAAAATTAGTTAAGCTAAGTGATGTAAGCGAAGAATCTATGTTAAAATTTTATTAATTGTGGCAAAGATCATGTTTAAGAGCTCAAGTCCAAACATATGGACTTATTTTCAAGAAGCACAAGAAGTCCAAGAAGCTCAAGATTGATTTCAAGAAGTTAAGATTTTTTCCTTCTTAAAATAGGATTTATTTTATTCCTTTTAGAATAAGGATTTTTCTTTTAGAAGGATTCTAGTTTCTTTTCCTTGTAGAATAGAGATTTTATTTTCCTTATCTTTAGTTATTTTATTTTCTTATTAGAATTGGAATTGTAGTCATCAAAGAAGAGACTCTAGGCCTATATAAAGGGTTTTCTTGCCTTGTAGAAGAGAATTCACGTTTTTTTAGCTTTGACCCTAATTTGCAATAGAGTATTTTTCTCTATTTTGTCTTCTTTATCCTTGTTTTTTATTCCAAGCCAGGTGGCGATAGTCATTTTCTTGTTTTCAATTATGTGTAGTATTTTTTTATCACGTTAATTGATTCCAAGTGGTGACTTTAGGAACTTTTGTAGTTCTCGATCATTCAAGAATACGTTTCTTGATCTAAATTCGTTTTTTTGATATAATAGAATCATAACTTTTATTGAACCGCAACACCAATAATTACTTGTTTTGAACAAGTATATAGTCTTTCTTATAGTTCGGATCGTCATCTTACATCTCGTTTTTGAATTAACATATTTCGAGTTCTAAAACTTGAGATACGTTGTTTCTTGAATTGATCCACAAACCACGTTTTCATTTCAAGATCTTGATCCTGGTTGGTTGGTTCTTTGTTAGCACGAAGAATCACATCACTAAGTTGGAGTTATTAATTAATTCCTAATCACTCAAATTTGGACTTAATATGTGTATTTGATATTGATTAGGAACTACTTATCTTCTGAGAGTAATATCGTTTGGTAATGAAAGGGAATAAATTGATTGAGGTGACTTATGTTTAGGCCAAGCATACTAATAGTATTGGCGTATAGGCTCAAGTGTAAAGCCCAAAGTATACTGACCAACAACAACAACAACCCAGTATAATCTCATTTAGTGGGATCAGGGGAGGGTAGTGTATACGCAGACCTTACCCCTATCCTGGGGTAGAGAGGTTGTTTCCAAATAGACCTCCGACATCCTTCCCTCCTTGCTCTTGGGGAGACTCGAACTCACAGCCTCTTGGTTGGAAGTGGATGTTGCTTACCATCAGAGCAACCCCTCTTACTGACCCCTTTTAGAAAATGGTCAGCATACCGGAAAGGGACTGAAAATGAGCCCTAGAAGATGTGAAACCTAAAGCTCATTTAACTCTAACCCCAAAATCATTGCATCTGGGCCAGCCGAATAGCTGGTGGAACTCGGATTCGCCAGTTCACTAATCCAAATTCAAAGTTCAAATAGCATTAACATACAACATGATATACTTTTCAAAATAAACACATGATTTGTTCAAATTTAAAATCAACTACAGAACTATTCTCAAAAATGTTAATACATGGTCAATTAAATTCAAAATTACAGCTCTAATTCATTACATCCAACGTGATTTGAAACTTTTACCAACATCTGATCCTTAAACTAATGCTTTGCATTGTGATATTTCATAGTGTTATAAGGTTTTGAACGATTAAAGTACTACTCATGCTTCCTATTTAGATGTCCAGATTCTCATTCAGACCTTGACTTCAAACGTTAAATGAAAAATTCAATTGAGCAGCCTCGAGTCCAGTTCCTCATATATTGTTCAAACTTATAACAACAAGTAACATTAATACACCGATTTTCATATTTCTAACACATTCCTTGTTAAGTTCAAAACATATCAATTTGTATATGGTTAAGAACAAACAGTCATTTTAAACTCATAGACAAACAAAGCTTATTAGCCAATTCAGATTTGGAATTGAGTCACCAAACATGTCGAGCACGTTTCAAATTTTTACTCAAATATACTAAGTAATTTATTTAAAACAAATAAGACACATAGATTGAACATCAGAAAACATAATTCATTCAAAATTTCAGTCAATTTATCAAGCAATGATACAAGTTTAAGGACATGTACCTAGGCATTTGATAATAGAACTTGAGATAGCCAAATAAAGGCAGAAATATGTGAATTAGTAGAATAGGAACAATAAAAACAGCAATGGACAATAATTCTATAGCTCAAATAGCACTTGGATTCCGAGAAAATATAAAGCAAAGAAGCAAGAGTTGAAAATAACCTTGATATCCCTCTTTTGTTTCTTTTTTTGTTTTGTTTTTAAAGCTCTTTTTGAATTCTTAGATCTGGATTTGAATTCCAGATTTTCCTATATGCTAGTAGCGAGTATGAATTGTGTGAGTGAGTGAGAATGAATGCACAAAGTGTGAGTGAATGGTGCTTTATAGAACAAAATTCTGTTTTAGATCTTTTTTTTCCTTTCTTTTTCTTCTACTCCTTTTCTTTTTCTGATTTTACTCAATAAGGACTCAGAACCGACCAGTTTCTTCTTTTTTATTGCTGAACAGTCCCTTCCCCTGCTTCATAAAAGCTTCCTAAGCAGTTACAAATTTATTCCCTAAGTCAATTCCCTTAATTACCATTCACCCCTTGTTATTACATTTGATCAACCCAAATGCCTGGGCATTTGGCCAACAGAACCATGACCCATGTTCAAACCTTTCCTGTTAAGCCCTAAATATCAATGAGCCTCCTTGTCAATCAAGACATGCCCAATCCTTATGTCTTACCGAGCAGAGACAAAAATCACCTTAATTACAAATAACAAAATTGAGAACCAACAGTCCTAATCAAAAATACAATCTAGACTAAAGTAAAAAAAATCATTGAACCACAAGTAAACAATTTACTAGCATAACTTGAATTCCAAATTTACAATATACTTCTTAACAAATTACTAGTGCAAAACTTATTCAAGAAAACCAAACAAATAGAACAAGGAAAATAATCAAAGAAACAAAACAGTTGGAGAAGCAAAGAGATAGGAAGTTACCAACTCATGAGTAACAAGAAACAAGGAGAAGCCAGTGACGCCTGTTGTATCGATTCCAACCACCAAAGGTCTTTTCCTCTAAGAGATCCGGCTTGAAATTGGATTTCGGTTGGATCTTCTTAAATAAAAGACTCATGGGAGTCCGATAAGCAAACAAGGACGTATATAAGTCGATTTAACCAGTGAACGACAAGTTGACCGGTGCTAAAGATGATGGAATGACCAAATACCTACATGAATAGATGGATATTTTTGAGACATATCTAATGGGTTAAGTATTGAGGTTTATTGTCTCAAGAAGGTTGGTGAAATCAAGGAAGGGCCGAACGTTTAGGTTTTTGATGAGGGCGATGATAAAGTAAGAATTTGGACTTGATTTTGGTATGAGAGTGTAGAGAGAGAGGAGAAGAAAATTGATGATTTGAGGTCATTTGGTTGACTCCGGCCGGCGGAGGCAACTTTTTGCCGATGGTAAACAGGTGGTAGATGGGCAGCGGACGACGGGAACGATTTCCAGTGGTGGTTCGTAGTGATGGCAGTAGAAAGGGCAGACATTAAAAAGGGATGACTTTAGGTCTTTAACCTGATTTTAGGACAGTTATATCAAAATCAGGGATCAATTCTCAACCCTTGGATTAGCATGAATGGGGGGTGGAGATGAAACATTGACCATTTGACTTGGAGTGAGGTCGTTTGTAGACGAAAACGACGTCGTTTGTTTCCAAAGAATTGGGATGGGGATCTGGATTGGGTAAAGGTAGGGATTTGGGACGGATATTGGTAAACATTGGGCTGTTGAGGTGTTGGCCCATTTTGTTTTAAAATGTCCAAAAGTCCTTATTCGTCTTTGTTTCTTTCAAAATTAAACACCTATTCTAATTTGAATTATTTTTGCACAAATTACCTAATCATCCATATATCTAACACTTTTACTAATATTCAACTAATCTCTTAACTGATTCACTAAACTAAAAAGCAAGAAAACTTACTAGTGCAATTATTTTATGATTTTTGATTTTTAAACATGCAACATTAATGCGATTAAAAATTAATAATGCAAAGTGTCTAACGCCTCATTCTTTAGATATTTGTATTGTTTTGAAATGAAATAATATTGTAATTAAAATCTATAAATGTAAAGAGTAAAAATACAAAATATTTTTGTTATTTTTAAGAACTAAAAATGCGACTAAAGATGCACCAAACACAAATACGCACAAAACATATCAAATATAGAAAAAAAATTCTATAAAAATAATTAAAGTCTATTTTGGAATGTTTAAGAGCAATTTTCTTATCGGGGCAAAAATTACGTGCTCATAGATATAAAAGTTGGGACTTTGGATATTAATTATTTGGTCACTTGTAGAGGAGGTCGTGGGAGCTATGCGTAAGATGACTAGGTGTAGAGCGACCGGGCCAGAAGAAATTCTGGTTGAATTTTGGAAGTGTGTGGGTAGAGCAGGCTTGGAGTGGCTGATTGAGTTGTTTAATGTTATTAGGACGAAGAAGATGACGGATGAGTGGAGATGGAGTATGGTGGTCCTATTATATAAGAACAAAGGTAACCCGGAGCTGTAACAATTATAGGGGCATCAAATTACTGAGTCATATGATGAAAGTTTGGGAGAGGGTCGTTGAAGCGAGGGTGAGGAGGATGGTGTCTATATCCAACAATCAATTCGGATTCATGCCAGATCGTTATACTACGGAGACTATACACCTTATTAGGAGGTCGGTGGAACAATACATGGAGAGGAAAAAGGATCTGCACATGGTGTTTATTGATTTAGAGAAAACATATGACAAGGTTCCTAGAGAAGTTCTATGGAGATGCTTGGAGGCAAAAGGCGTGCCGGTTGCCTATATTTGGGTAATTAAAGACATCTATGAGGGGGCTATTACTCGGGTTAGGACAGTAGGAGGCGACTCTGAACATTTTCCAGTTGTTATGGGGTTACACCATGGTTCTGCGCTCAGCGCGTTCTTATTTGCCCTGGTGATGGACGTTTTAACACATCATATTCAAGGGGAGGTGCCGTGGTGTATATTATTTGCCAATGTCATAGTCCTGATTGATAAGTTGCGATCTAGTGTGAACGAGAGATTGGAGGTTTGGAGACAAGCTCTTGAGTCTAAGGATTTCAAGTTGAGCAGGATGAAGACGGAATACCTGGAGTGTAAGTTCAGTGCGCAACCGAGAGAAGTTGGCGTGGAAGTGAGGCTTGAATCACAGGTCATCCCAAGTTGTTGCAATTTCAAGTACCTTGTGTCGGTTATCCAGAGTGAGGGGGAGATCGACGAAGATGTTACACACCGTATCAAGGTGGGGTGGATGAAGTGGAGGTTAGCATCTGGAGTCCTGTGTGACAAGAGAGTGCCACTGATACTCAAAGGTAAGTTTTACATAGTGCTGGTTAGACCGGCCATGATGTATGGAGCTGAATGTTGGCCTGTCAAAAACTCACATATCCAGAAGATGATAGTAACAGAAATAAGGATGTTGAGGTGCATGTGAGGGCACACTAGGATGGATAAGATTAGGAATGAAGATACTTGAGAGAAGGTGGGCGTGGCTCCCATTGATGACAAGATGCGGGAAGCGAGAGATGGTTCGGACATGTACAAAGAAGAAGCCCGGATGCTCCAGTAAAGAGGTGTGAGCGGCTGGTTTTGGAGAGCGCAAGAAGAGGTAGAGGACGACCTAAGAAGTATTGGGGAGAGGTGATCAAGCAGGACATGCCGAGGCTTTAGATTTCCGAGGACATGACCCTTGATAGGAAGCTGTGGAGGTCGAGTATTATGGTTATAGGTTAGGAGATAGTTGAGTCTTTCCTAACTTCGTCCCTTTGTGAGACTAGTCTGGTAGTTTTTCTAGTTAGCTAGTGGTAATGTTGTGTTTTACTACTATGTTACTCCTATTTCGTTTTTCATAGCGCCTGGTCCATACACTGTCTATCATTTTTCCTTTACATCTACTTTCTCATTTTCATGATATTATTTTTTCTATGTTTTCTATTGGAGGTACTGATATTGTGTCTTTATGTTTTCGTCTTCTTGAGCCGAGGGTCTTTTGGAAGCAGCCTCCCTACTTTTTCGGGGTAGGGGTAAGCTCATTACAAACTATCCTCCCCACACTCCATTGATGGGATTTTACTGGGTCGCTGTTGTTGTTGTTCACTTGTAGCCATTTTCATAATCACAAGACCCAAGAAAACAATTAATGCTTTGTTAATTTTAAACTTAGTATCTAAAATATATTTTGTATGTATAAATTTATTCGGTACATCCGGAATATTTTAGATTTAATTTTATAAAATGAAAAACTTAATCTATTATTTAATACGGTTATAAGTTTATATAAAATCTACCGTTTTATTTATATAAACAAAAAAAAAACAAACAACTGGTTCGGCACCGACCGGTAGGTTCGGTTTAAGATGTACTACTTGCTACCCCTGCACAGTTTTGCTCGATCTCCATCCTTTATACTAAACTCTCCTTCCACTTCGCCCCGTTTTCTCTTTCCATTTTTTATATCTGTTATACCAACTGTCATTTGGCCATGGAAGAAGGTTCGTCGCGACGTTCCAAACGCCCCTTCGGTGACGTTGAGGATGATGACTCCAACAAAGCTCCAGCGTAACTAACTATTTTCTCCTTTTCAATTTTATGTGATTTTGTGCCCTATCTTCTTATCAACATACATAGGGTTTCTGGACACTTATATTATTTTGTACTCCCTCCATAGAAGAGTTCGGAAATAAAATTTTAACTTCTATTGATTCATAATTGATATTTGGTATATGCTTGAAAACATCATGCTGTAGAAAAAATTATTTATTTCACTATCGAAATTATAAATTGAAGCAAGAGAGTAGTTTTGAATCAACAGGAAGATAATAAATAAATAAGGAAGCTCGTTGTTGTAAGAATCTAAGGAGCTTCGTAGAGGAATGCAGGAGCATGTACTGTTGCTTCGTTTCAGCTGCTACATATGTTTGTGATAGCAATTGAGCAATGGAACAGTAAAAGGAAAAGGAAAAAGGCTGCAGCAAAAACTGAACAAAAGGAAATAAGAAGAAGAAGAAGAAGCTAGCTAGGGCAAAATAAGTAGTATATTCTCTGATTGATTCCTCTGAAGCAGGGATGACAATGTATATATAGAGTGAGTGAGGTGGAATTCCCTCAGCTAACACCCGTACCTTCCCTATTTGGATCCTTGGACCTTTTGTATAAAAGACAAGAAAAATTACAGGGCTAATGTGTAATAACTACAAGTTTTCATTTAAAAACCAAGTGGACTAAAGTAATAGTTTCTCAAACTTCTCCTCAGCTCCTATTCTAACTAACTTAACTGCTTTGTACCATTCCGCAAGCACGAGGTACTACTGACTCAAGCTACTCGTATTAGATCCCCCTTGTCAAAATCTTCCTTGTCCTCAAGGAAGGAAAGATGGAAATCTGGTCCTCAGGGAATGATACTCTTCCCAAGTGGCTTGTTCAGGTGTTGTGTTCTCCCATTGAACCAGTACTTGAGCGATGGCTTTGTTACCCTTTTGCACCATGCGTCTGTCTAGAATTTGTTGGGGTTGAGGGCAATAAGGACTGGAAATATCAATGACTGGGGGTGTGAAATCTTCTCAGGTAGCTTGCGGCAAGGTTTGAGCTGTGAGACATGAAATGTGGGGTGGAGGAGGAGTTGGGAGGGTAAGGATAGTTTGTAGGTTACAGTTCCAATTCTTTGTAGTATCTGGTATGGCCCGTAGTATTTGGCTGAGAGTTTGGAGAAATGAGAACCTGAAATACTGAGCTGCCTATAGGGTTGAATCTTGAGGTACACCCAGTCACCTACCTTGAATTGTCTATCAGATCTATGCTTGTTAGCCTGTAAAGCCATCCTCTGTTTTGCTCTCTGGAGATGATGTTTCAGCAATTGGTATTTGAACTCCCTTCGACTTCTTCCATCATAGAGTTCCCAACAATGTAAGGCAAGTGAAGTGGGGGAGACCGTCCATACAGGGCTTCATAGGGTGTGGTTTGGATTGAGGAATGGAATGTGGTATTGTACCACCATTCGGCAGCTGCCAAATAGGAGAACCAATCCTTCTGAGAATTAGCACAGAAGCACCTAAGATAGGTCTCCAAACATATATTGACAACTTCAGTTTGCCCATCTGATTGAGGATAATAGGTTGTAGAGGTACTCAGTGTGACACCATGCATAGAGAACAGCTCTTGCCATAGTTTGCTGGTGAATATTGGATCTCTATCATTGACTATATCTTCTGGCATTCCATGTAACTTGAACACATTTTCCATGAACAATTTAGCAATGTCACCAGCTGAGTAGGGATGTGACACTCCAATGAAATGTGCATATTTTGTTAGCCTGTCAACAACCACCCAAATAACAGACTTCCCATGCGACTTTGGTAACCCCTCAATGAAGTCCATACTAATACTAGTCCAAGCCAGTGAAGGTAGTTTGAGAGGTTGCAGTAACCCTGGGTAGGGTGTGGTCTCATACTTACTTCTTTGGCATGTGTCACATTGTTTGACTTGAGTCTTAACATCCTCCTTTAAGCCTTTCCAATAGAACAATGTAGCTAACCTTCTGTAGGTATGGTCTATACCTGAGTGCCCTCCGCAAGGAGAGTTGTGCCACAGTTGGATGCTCATCAGGGCCTACTACCAGCTTCCCATTTCTTCTGAGTTGTTCATGTACAAAGGAGTAGCCATTATTCTCAGCACCCCCTAGCTTGAGTGTAGTAATAAGGTTAGTGAGTTCAGTGTCTAGGGCCCATCTTTGCATAACGAGACCTAACAGATCAATTTTGACAATGGATAATGTAAAGGCAGCTAGCTCCACCAATGGTAACCTAGATAATGCATCTGCAACCTTATTCTCCTTTCCCTTCTTGTATTCAATGATGAAGTCATACTGCATGAGCTTAGTGATCCACTTAAGCTGGGACCCTGTGTGCAACTTCTGCTCTAAGAGAAACTTAAGAGCCTTTTGGTCTGTTCTAACTGCAAAAGGTCTTCCTGTCAAGTACTGAGTCCACTTGTTAATTGCCGGTACCAAGGCTAGAAGTTCCTTATCATAAACAGAAAGGACAGTCCCTTGCTTAAATAAGCAATTGGCTGCCCATTTTGCATTAGAACAGCCCCTATTCCCATGTTGCATGCATCAGTCTCTACCAAAAGGGAATTGAAAAATCTGGTAAAGCCAGCACAGGTGAAGAAGTTAGGGCCTCCTTCAGCTTATTGAAAGCTTCAGTTGCCTTGCAAGACCATTGGAAGTTGTCCTTCTTGAGCAGATCAGTTAAAGGTTTACTTATAACTCCATAACCTTTGATAAACCTCCTATAATATCCTGCTAAGCCCAGGAATCCTCTTAGTTGCTTGAGGTTAGCAGGCTCAGGCCAGGATTGGACAGCTGTGATCTTCTTAGGGTAAGTGGCAACACCTACAGCTGAGATGTAGTGCCCTAAGTACTCAATTCTGTCAGTAGCAAAGACACACTTGCTCCTCTTAGCAAAAAGTTGATGTTGCACCAGTAGGTCAAAGGTAGTTCTTAGGTGTTGGACATGATCCTCTAAACTCTTACTGAACACTAAGATGTCATAAAAAAAGACCAATATGAATTTCCTTAGATAAGCCTTGAATATATGGTTCATTAATCCCTGAAAGCTTGAAGGGGCATTAGTTAAGCCAAAGGGCATAACTAGGTATTCATAGTGGCCGGAGTGAGTCCCGAAGGCTGTTTTGTGGATGTCTGCAGGTGTCATCCTGATTTGATGATATCCAGCCCTTAAATCTATCTTAGAGTAGACTCTTGAGCCTCCTAAATCATCCAGTGGCTCTTCAATGATAGGTGTTAGAATACTAATGTAAATAGGAGTAAATAAATAACCCTAATCCAATATATATTAGGAGTAGGACATGTTGTGTGTGTAATATATAGGGCTTATTGTAACATATGAATTACATCAATAATATATTTTCTCCCGTGCTTTCTCACATGGTATCAGAGCATCAGTGAGAAATAGTCGTTGTGCATCATTCCAGCGGCCTCCGGGAAGAAAGACCTCGTTGCCGTGCAATTTTCCGGCGACTAAAGAGGTTGTCCGTAATAAAACATCACTTTTCGTCAGTGTTGTGCAAAAACCAACACCACCACGAAGTAGATCGGCCTCCGGCGACCAACCCATTAAAATATCTCCGGCAGTCGACCACCCACGCGCCCTCACGCGCTGATCAGAGTTCTGATTCTCCGGCGCGTCTTGCCCCACGCGCCGGCGCGTGTGGTCCTTTCCCGGCCAGATTTCAAAATTTTTTCTTCAGGCAGCCTGTTCGCGTGGCCTTTCCGAGCCTACCCATCTAGTTCAAATCAAATTCCGACCACTTTGAGTTTTTTCCGGCGACGACACTGATTTTTCCGGCAGCTACAGTAATTTTCCGGCAAAAACAGTTCCTTCGTCTGCTTTCAGCGAGTTGTTAGTTGATTCTTTCTGCTATTTGGTGATAATCCAACGATGTCTTTGGGAGTCGATGCTTTCGGGTCTAGAAACCCGGGTTCTGGCAGTTCCGGTGTTATGATTACCTCAGAACCTTTAATCGGAGGTTCAAACTACTTAGCTTGGGCTTCATCGGTCGAGTTGTGGTGTAAAGGTCAAGGAGTTCAAGATCATTTAACAAAAAAGGCTAGCGAAGGTGATGAAAAGACCAAAATGCAGTGGGAGAAGGTCGATGCTCAGTTATGTAGTATCCTGTGGCGATCTATTGATTCCAAATTGATGCCCTTGTTCCGTCCATTCCAGACATGTTATTTAGTTTGGGAAAAGGCTCGTAATCTATACACTAATGACATATCTCGTTTCTATGATGTAATATCGCGAATGACAAGCTTGAAGAAACAGGAATTGGATATGTCTACTTACTTGGGACAAGTTCAGGCAGTCATGGAAGAATTTGAGACATTGATGCCAGTTTCTGCTAGTATTGAAAAGCAACAAGAGCAACGACAGAAGATGTTTCTAGTTCTTACACTCGCTGGACTCCCTAATGACCTTGATTCAGTACGTGACCAGATTTTGGCTAGTCCGACCGTCCCCACAGTTGATGAATTATTCTCTCGATTACTTTGCCTTGCTGCAGCACCTAGTCACCCAGTGAGCTCATCACAGACACTTGACTCATCTGTCCTCATATCCCAGTCAATGGACAATCGGGCATCTCAAACTATGTAGAATAAACGAGAAGGTCGTTTTGGAAGATCTAGACCCAAGTGCTCTTATTGTCATAAACTTGGACACACTCGTGATGTATGCTATTCTCTACATGGCCGCCCACCCAAAAATGCTTATGTTGCTCAGACTGAGACCACAGGTAACCAGGGATTTTCTTTATCTGAAGGGGAGTATAATGAGTTCCTTCGGTATCAAGCAAGTAAGCAGACATCTCCACAAGTAGCTTCTATCGCTCAGACTAATACTTCTGTTGCTGGTAATTCTTTTGCTTGTGTTTCCCAGTCTAGTCCTCCTGAACAATGGGTTGTGGACTCAGCCGCTTCTGATCATATCTCTGGTAATAAATCACTTTTGTCAAATATTGCGTATTCACAGTCTCTTCCCTCTGTTACTTTAGCCAATGGGTCTCAAACTAAAGCAAAAGGAGTTGGACAAGCAAATCCCCTACCTTCCGTCACTCTAGATTCCGTTCTCTATGTCCCTGGTTGTCCTTTTAATCTTGCATCTGTTAGTCGTTTGACTCGTGCCCTCCATTGTGGTATATATTTTATTGATGATTCTTTTATTATGCAGGACCGCAGTACAGGGCAGACGATTGGAACAGGACTTGAATCAGAAGGGCTTTACTACCTTAACTCCCTAAAAACCTCCAAGGCATGTCTAGTTACAGATCCTCCGGACCTAATTCACAGACGTTTAGGACATCCAAGCTTATCCAAGCTTCAGAAGATGGTGCCTAGTTTGTCTAGTTTATCCATATTAGAGTGTGAGTCATGTCAGCTCGGGAAACATACCCGAGCCCCCTATCCTCGTAGTATTGAGAGTCACGCAGAGTCTATTTTTTCTTTAGTTCATTCTGATATATGGGGTCCTAGTAGAGTCAGTTCAACCTTGGGATTTCGTTATTTTGTTAGTTTCATTGATGATCATTCAAGATGTACTTGGATTTTCTTAATGAAAGATCGTTCTGAGTTGTTTTCTATATTCCAGAATTTTTGTGCTGAAATTAAAAATCAATTTGGTGTCTCTATTCGCACTTTTCGCAGTGATAATGCCTTAGAATATTTATCCACTCAATTTCAACAGTTTATGACTTCTCAAGGAATTATTCATCAGACCTCTTGTCCTTATACCCCTCAGCAAAATGGGGTTGCAGAGAGAAAGAATAGGCACATCATTGAGACTGCTCGCACACTTCTCATTGAATCTCATGTTCCGCTGCGTTTTTGGGGCGATGCAGTTCTCACCGCTTGTTATTTAGTTAATCGGATGCCTTCCTCTCCCATCCAGAATCAAATACCGTATGCAGTATTGTTTCCCCAATCACCCGTATACTCTGTTCCCCCTCGTGTTTTTGGGAGCACTTGTTTCGTTCATAACTTAGCCCCTGGAAAAGATAAGTTAGCTCCTCGTGCTCTCAAGTGTGTCTTCCTTGGTTATTCTCGTGTTCAAAAGGGATATCGTTGTTACTCACTTGATCTTCATAGGTACTTTATGTCCTCTGACGTCACATTTTTTGAGTCTAAACCTTTCTTTACCTCTTCTGACCATTCTGACCCCCTTGATATATCTGCGGTCTTACCTATTCCGACCTTTAAGGAGTCTACTATAGCTCCTCCTTCTTCTTCCGCCACAGAAGTCTTACTCGAGTCTCCTATAGCTCCTCCTTCATCTTCCGCTATAGAAATCTTATCCATTCCAACCGTTGAGGAGTCTTGTGTGGCTCCTCCTAGACTCCCTGCCACAGGAACACCACTTTTGACATATCATCGTCGTCCGCGCCCAGCATCAGGCCCAACTGATTCACGTCCTGCACCTGACCCTGCTAATACTGCGGACTTGTCTCCTCTTAATCAACCAATTGCACTTCGGAAAGGTATACGAACCACCCTTAATCCTAATCCCCATTATGTCGGTTTGAGTTATCATCGTTTGTCATCACCCTATTATGCTTTTCTATCTTCTTTGTCCTATGTTTCCATCCCTAAGTCAACAGGTGAAGCATTGTCTCATCCAGGATGGCGACAGGCTATGATTGACGAGATGTCTGCTTTACATACGAGTGGTACTTGGGAGCTCGTCCCTCTTCCTTCAGGTAAATCTACTGTCGGTTGTCGTTGGGTGTATGCAGTCAAAGTTGGTCCGGATGGTAAGATTGATCGTCTAAAGGCTCGTCTTGTTGCCAAAGGATATACTCAGATATTTGGGCTCGATTACAGTGATACCTTCTCTCCTGTGGCTAAGATAGCATCAGTCCGCCTTTTTCTATCCATGGCTGCTGTTCGCCATTGGCCTCTCTATCAGCTGGACATTAAGAATGCTTTTTTACACGGTGACCTTGAGGATGAAGTTTATATGGAGCAACCACCTGGGTTTGTTGCTCAGGGGGAGTCTCGTGGCCTTGTATGTCGTTTGCGTCGGTCACTTTATGGTCTAAAGCAGTCTCCTCGAGCCTGGTTTGGTAAATTCAGCACAGTTATCCGGGAATTTGGCATGATTCAGAGTGAAGCTGATCACTCTGTATTCTATCGGCATTCTGCCTCGAGTCTCTGTATTTATCTGGTGGTCTATGTTGACGATATTGTTATTACCGGCAATGACCAGGATGGTATTACTAAATTGAAGCAATATCTCTTGCAACACTTTCAGACTAAGGATCTGGGCAAACTAAAGTATTTTCTGGGTATTGAGGTTGCTCAGTCTAGTTCAGGTGTTGTGATCTCACAACGAAAGTATGCCTTAGATATTCTTGAAGAGACAGGAATGACAGGTTGTAGACCAGTTGGCACCCCGATGGATCCAAATTCTAAACTTATGCCAGGACAGGGGGAGCCTCTTAGCGATCCTGCAAGATATAGACGATTGGTTGGTAAATTAAATTACCTTACAGTGACAAGACCTGACATTTCCTTTTCTGTGAGTGTTGTGAGTCAGTTTATGGATTCTCCGTGTGATAGTCATTGGGATGCAGTTGTTCGCATTCTTCGGTATATAAAATCAGCTCCAGGCAAAGGTTTATTGTTTGAGGATAGAGGCCATGAGCAGATCGTTGGATACTCAGATGCTGATTGGGCAGGATCACCTTCTGATAGACGTTCTACGTCTGGGTATTGTGTCTTGGTAGGAGGAAATTTGGTGTCCTGGAAGAGCAAGAAACAGAATGTGGTTGCTCGGTCTAGTGCAGAAGCAGAATATCGAGCGATGGCTATGGCGACATGTGAGCTAATTTGGATCAAACAGTTGCTCAAGGAGTTGAAATTTGGTGAGATTAGTCAGATGGGACTTGTTTGTGATAATCAAGCTGCTCTTCATATTGCGTCAAATCCAGTGTTCCATGAGAGAACTAAACACATTGAGATTGACTGTCACTTTGTTAGAGAAAAGATACTCTCGGGAGATATTGCTACAAAGTTTGTGAAGTCGAATGATCAGCTTGTAGATATTTTCACCAAGTCACTCACTGGTCCTCGTATTAACTACATATGTAGCAAACTTGGTACATATGATTTATATGCACCAGCTTGAGGGGGAGTGTTAGAATACTAATGTAAATAGGAGTAAATAAATAACCCTAATCCAATATATATTAGGAGTAGGACATGTTGTGTGTGTATATATATAGGGCTTATTGTAACATATGAATTACATCAATAATATATTTTCTCCCGTGCTTTCTCACAATAGGTATAGGGAACTTATCTTTGATAGTTAGTTTGTTCAATGCCCTGTAATCTACACATAACCTCCAAGACCCATCTTTCTTACTTACTAGGACCACAGGAGAGGCATAAGAACTGGAGCTGTACTGAATTATACCTTGGTTTAACATTTCTTGAGTCATTTTTTTCAATCACATCCTTCTGAACGGGGGAGTACCTGTAGGGTCTAGAGTTTACTGGTAGACCACCCTCTATTAGAGGGATGTGATGATCAAACACCCCTCTTGAGGGAGTTAGTTGTGTGGGTTCAGCAAACAGCTCCCTGTACCCCTCCAATAGCATCTGTATTTCAAGAGGTGCTTCTTCCTGCTCGGAACTTGACTCCTCCTTACTGCTCTCCTCCGAGCAGACCTTAATCATAAACAATTGAGCTGAGTTGGCTGTGATATTATTGAGAGCCTTAGTATTCACAGTCTTGAAAGTAGAGTGGATCCTTTGCAAGGTGATTGACTTCCCATGGTACATAAATTTCATCCACAGCTTTGCAAAATTGACTTGAATACCCCATAATTTGCTTAGCCATTGTATCCCTAAGACCACATCACATCTGCCTATAGGGAGAACCAAAAAGTCATCAGTGAACACCACACCTTGCATCAGCCAAGTAAAACTCTTGCTGCCTTTTACTGATTGGACCACTCTCCTATCTGTCACTGAGACATCTTGTGGACTCATTTGGTAGACCTTGCACCCAAGCCTTTTTGCTGTATGTTAATTTATGAAATTGTGAGTGGAACCACTGTCAATCAGAACATTGATTGGTTTTTGCTCAGTGAAGCCTTGAATCATCAAAGTCTTATAGCCTTTAGAGCCATTCATAGCTTCCAAAAAAATCTCACGGTTCTCAATGATTTCTTCTTCCATCTGTTGATCTTCAGTGGTTTCTTCTACAGCTGTTTCCTCTACATCATTCAGTTGTTCCTCCTCAATCTCTAATGAGTACAAGTGTCGTTTTGCTTTGCACTTGTGCCCAGGTGTGAACTTTTCATCACAGAAAAAACAAATCCCATTTGCTCTTTTCTCATCCATCTCAGCTGGTGTAAGCCTCCGTCTTCTGTTAGTGTCAAAGTTAGCAACCACAGGTTTCTTGTAAGGGGTCTGGTTTCCCTTAAACATGCCTCCAATTCCTTGGCCTCCAGGTGTCTTGTGTGCAGCTGAAGCAGAAAAAGTACCTTTGATTGCCTTGGACTAGGCAGCAAAACTGGCTTCTTGCAACGTAGCCAAGTAATAGGCCTGAGGAAGAATGGTTGTATTGCCAACCTAGCATGGCTAAGCCCAGGCTTCAAGTTATTCAGAAAAATACTGATAGCATGCTCTGTAGAGAGGTTAATTCTAGTCATCACACTCACAAAAGCTTTCTGATAGTCCTTGACAGAACCAGTGTGCTTGATATTCATTAGCTCTGTCATGGGGTCTGAGTATTCTGCTCCAAAACTATCATAAAGAGCCCATAGGTATTCCTCCCAAGTGGGCAAGGGCATCTGACCCCGACTCCTCATATAGCCTAGATGCCATTGCAAGGCATCTCCTTCAAAGTGTAAGGAAACCAGCTTCATTCTCTGCCGAATAGTTACTAACTCATCTGCAAAAATTTGTTCCACTTTGTACAACCAAGTTCTTAAATCCTCTCCATCAAACTTAGGGAAGTCCACCTTAATGTACTTTGTATAGGGTATGTTGGGCAGAGGTGTGGTATGATTATGCTGAGTTTGTGGTTGGTTGGGGGTTATGTTGTTATATTGGTACTGGGGTGGAGTTGGCATATAGAGAGTCTGGTGGTATAGAGGGGAAGGAATATGGCCAGTGTGGGTGTAGTAAGGAAGGAACTGTATGGACTGTGTATACTCTTGTGTGAGGGCCTTGAGTCCAGGCCATTAGGGGCCATTAGGGGTTGGTATGCCCTGCCATTTGGAGGTGGAGTTGGAAAATTTAGAGGTTGCATTGGGGCAGGTCTGGGGTGGGGAGAAGGCATACTCGTGAGCACATAAGATGGTGGGGGAGGTAAAGGGGGGTTACTTGCCATGATTGAACGAGCTATTGGTTGAGATTGAGTCACGGGCAACTGGACAGGAGCAGAACTCATACCACTTGCCGTAGTGTTACTAACATTGGGTCTAATACCCAAACTAGGAGCTGGAACAGAAGAAGTGAAGGTACCTACTAGTGCAGTCCTTACATTACTGGTGCTTGGTGTGGCTAAGTCTCCAAAGTCAAAGGGTTGGTCATTAGGGGAATATAGTTCCCCATCTGCAGGTTGTGACCTCTCGTCTCTCTCAGGTCGTTTACCCCCAAGAATCACTTCATTAAGGACCTCTCTTAGCTCGTTCAAAGAGTCCTATTGCTGCTTGCTATTATGCTCCTGTGCAGTTTCAAGCTGCTCTTGCCGAGCTGAGAAATTTGACATCTCAGCAGATATTTTGTGTAGTGCGCTCATGACTTCACTCATCTCTCCCGATATCGCCACAGAGCCAAGAAGGTGTTCTGATACCATGGATAGCAATTGAGCAATGGAACAGTAAAAGGAAAAGGAAAAAGGCTGCGGCAAAAAATGAACAAAAGGAAATAAGAAGAAGAAGAAGCTAGCTAGGGCAAAATAAGTAGTATATTCTCTGATTGATTCCTCTGAAGCAGGGGTTACAATGTATATATAGGGTGAGTGAGGTGGAATTCCCTCAGCTAACACCCGTACGTTCCCTATTTGGATCCTTGGACCTTTTGTATAAAAGACAAGAAAAATTACAGGGCTAATGTGTAATAACTACAAGTTGTCATTTAAAAACTAAATGGGCTAAAGTAATAGTTTCTCAAACTTCTCCTCAACTCCTATTCTAACTAACTTAACTGCTTTGTACCATTCCGCAAGCACGAGGTACCACTGACTCAAGCTACTCGTATCAGTTTGTTTACAACATGATATCTGCAAATGCATCCAAATTCTATTAGTTTGGTTTGTTCTACTGCAAATTACTGTTGATTGCATGTTTTTTTGAACCTGCACAGAATAGCTAGTAGGAATAAATGGATTGTGTTTGAAATGAAGGGTGCTTTTGACCTTTATTTATTCAAGACGTTACAGATGTAAGGAATTATACAACAACTATGCCTCATGCCCAAACTAATTGGGATTAGTTATATGTGATATCTATATCCATTTCCTCTGACTGTGATCATTTCATTCCACTGCTCAAAAGTTCGTCTTTTATGACAAAGGAGGGATTTCTAAAAGTCGATATTCTCTAAATCTCACACTTATCCCTACACTGACATACACATGGTGGGAATATGATGTTGGAGAAGTGTCTCCATCTAGTGTATAGCCACGATGAACAAATTATTGGATGCCCTATTTGTTAATTTGTCCAATACCCAAAACTAATATCAAAATTATTTCTTCACTAACTATTTGTAATCTGATCGTGGATAAAGATAATTTATAAAAAAATTAGGCTGAAGCATATGTTTCTGCCTGAGTCAAGAAGGAACAAATTGTGATTCCAGAGTTGACTGGTCAATTCCTTTTTGCTTGTTTCCGCTTCAGTTAGGAAGTACAAACTGGAACTGATTTCTTTTTGAGATCAGGGGTTGTATTTCGACGCCGTAACTGTCATGAGTTTAGTAGGAGAAATGTAAGAACAGATTAGTTTTACCTGTTGTAAAAATCATGTGTTTCATGGGGCTAGAGAGTAATACAACGTCAAATTATGGGCTTCTTCAATGTAATATTGGTTGCCAAGCAACGTCAGAGACATGTTGCATTGTTGGGCCGCTTTTCGTAGGAGAAGAAGACAAAAGGCATGGAAGATTACTCCATTAGACTCATGTGGGTCTTTTGGGGGAAAAGAAATAGGAGAGCTTTTGAGGGGATAGAAAATAATTTTGCACACTTAAGTAATAGTCTTTTGTGCACCCATAATTGCTTTTTGGTGCACCCATGCAGCCCATACTTGTATAGAAGATTGGGTGTCTTGTAGAGTATCATGTTTTAATGTAGATTCTCTACCTTTTTGGTATACCTCTTGTATACGGCAGTTTCTCCCTTTTTATTAATACTATTTACCTTATCAAAAAAATATTGGTTGACATGCTCTATCACAACATACAACGGTTTCACTTTGATGCTGGACTTTAAGGATGTTAGCATTGATATGTTGCTTTCTTCCTCAACCTTACAGGCAGAAGCGGGTAAGGTTTCCAAAGGGTAAGAAAGTAAAGCAGGGAGATAACACGATTGAGGGGCGGGAAGATTTGCCTAGTGCATGGAGAGATCCTCGCCTTGCAGCCAAAGAGCGTTCAGTACGGAGGAATCAGATAACAGCGGAGCTCCTTGACGAAGAAAATGAAGGTGAAATAGCTGACATATCGCGAGCAGAAGTGGAATATGGGGTTTGTTTCTTCAAATTCTTTTATAATTGTTTGCTTGTGGTTAGATTTTTTGTGGATCTCTGATTTCTAGTTCATATATCGAGATAAGGAAGTGATATTAGGATAAATACAAACATACTCCATTTCAAAAAATAAAATAAATAAATAAATAAATAAACACACACATTTTTGGTGCTTGGCATTATTCGTGCTGCTTTTGTATCTAGAAGAGCTTAGGTACTCATTTGTACAGTTAAACTAATCTTGATTGCCCATACAAGCGATACAAACTTGTAAAGTTAATGGCTTAATCATTGTTGGTAAACTTATATTTATCTTTGGTGTAACACGAGTCGTTTAATTTTGTTAGAGATTGTATGTCTATGGTGGGGATAAGCATGAGTTTGTGGAAATTCTAGTTTTATGAATCTATAAATATTCCCAAGATCAAATTATTGGAATGAAACGGGCCAAGATGGAGCGAAATGGATTGAGGATCAGTATTCAGATCCCCACTAGTTTGGCATTGAGGTGGGGGGGTAGTTGTTGCATTTTTCTACACTACTACACTTTTTTGTGCTTTTTAATCAATGACGCAACAAAACATGGCAATTTTCTTAGCTTTTCGCTTTTGACAAAATTGGGTTTAACATAGCAGGATGCTCTACTGGACTGAACAGATTTGCTAGTGTATCCAGAGCATTTATATTTCTTACACGGGGAGGGAGTAGGGTGTTGGAGGGAGAGTTATTGGGGGTTTGGGGGGGCGGGGGTTAATGTCACATGTTAATAGATTCATATTTATTAATTGGTTTGCCAAGCAATAGTACAGTAGTTATTTTATCCCTTCTAGAAATTGTTGTTTTTTGGTCTTTCATTGGGTATTGAAGAAAATCAATTAATTTGAGTTATACTTGCACAGTAATGTCGTGATTTTTGGAGAAAAATATTGGGCATTATTTGTTGTTTGTGTCCAATAGAATTGTCTCCTGTTGTCTTATGTGGTGTTCTTGGACTTCATGGATAGTGTGTTTTTGAACAGTAGAAAGAGAAAAAGGGGAAAACAAGAACTAGATTTTGCATACACTTTGATTTGCATAAAGGAGACAAAAGGAAAACAGAGAAGAGAAGAATTATCTTCTGACTTCCCTTGAATACATTTTTCCTGCCCTCAATGCTTCCCTAGCCAACGAAACAATGGAACGAAAAATTAGTGGCTTTTACTTCATTTACTTCTGTTTTATTTTCCTTGTGTTTCCTTTCTTTTATTTAAACTGTCCAAACATAAATGATAATTGTATTGCATTTGTGATGCTTCATGTGCAGTCACATTAAGTTCATGCAATTATATTGTTATTTGTTATTTGGATCTACTTATAAAACAGACTAAGAGCCCATTTGGTTTAGCTTATTATAAATAGTTGATAAGTTTTAAGTGGTGAAAAACATTTTTAAATGTTAAAACTGATTCTATAAATAAGTAGATACATGTTTAGATAGAAATGCTGAAACTGTTAACAAGTTGTTGATGTGTTTTGGCAAAAAAAAGCCGATAATCTGTTCGTTTGTTAAATAGCTAAAGTATTGTTAAAATTTTGGCAAAGTATATAAATTTCAAAGTATCTTTATAAAGAAAAAGGAGAAACGACGAATATGGAATAGAGAGGACGTTAGGAGTCGTTCTGGGATAGATATTTTGAGAATTAAAAAAAATATTAAGGATAAACTAGTAAGATTCTTGGTCAAAATAGAAGTGCTTATAAGCTGAAAAAATAAATTGGCAGGTGACAAACTTATGGCTTTTGGCTGATTTTAGTTACTAGTCTTAGGGTATCCGCTACGTGCGTAACACCATATTAATACGAAGCTCCTGGGGGGGGGGGGGGGGCCCAAAAAAAAAAATTTTTTAAATTAAAAAAAATTTTTTTTTTT
>MU708380.1:167530-184268 GCA_026770625.1 Nicotiana glauca
AAAAAAAAAAAATTTGGTCATCTATCCTTGTCAACCAGAGTATTCCTCCAGTGTAAGGTGGTAGTATCTGGTGCCTAAGCCTTTACCTAAGGTTCCTGGTGCCTGCAGGCAGAGGCAGGGGCGGATGCACACTTACGAAGCGTCGGAAAATTTTATTACATATATGTATTAATACTGTACGGAAACGGATAAGTAAGAAAAAATGACACCACTTGACATAAATTGTGTCTTGGTGTGTTGGTTATGTCCTTGATTTTGCTATAGGAGGTCAAAGGTTCAAATCTCAACTAGCACATTTTTCTGTTACAAATATTTGAGAGCGCCTTTGTGGTTAAAAATTGTGATGAAGTGGAATTGAACTCGAGACCTTTTCCAACTTAAGACTCAACAAAAGCAATGAACTAAGGTTATTTCTTGTCTAAAAGTATGATAATCAAAGTTATATCCCAGTTCTTCTATAAATTTTGACACCGCTTACAAAAATTCCTGTGTACGCCCCTGGGCAGAGGTGTGTCATCTGGAATGCTAGTCCATTTACTTGTTGGCAGGCCGCATTCTCTATTCTCTATAATAAATCTGTTAGATTCATAGGTTGCTTTGAAGGTACATGTTATTCAATTAAAGGAAGACGATAGAAGATTTTGTACAAGAGATTGGTTTATTTATTTGCTTGAAAGGTTAAAATCTTAAAAAAATCTGGTGTTTGACTGTTTGAGAACACCAGAAAACTCAGGCCTTCTCTTTTACTTTCAAGACGCCTAGCTCTTTTTTTTGGTTCTTATACCATGTCTGCACCTGGGGCATCAGCGCTGTGATCATTCATCTTGTTTTTGATAATTCCTTGAACTGTCGACTTTTTGTGAAAGCTGGACGCTGAGATTGCTTTCTAGAAGCTGGTTGTTTTTTTAAAAAAAAATTCATCTTTCCAACTAAATAAATCAGCTGCCTATTTGCATTTGCTTACACAGAATTAGCATCGCAACCTGTTCTGTCAACATTACTGTTAATTTTACACTATACAAGCTGGTCATTTGATTTTTATTCCTGTATTAATTGCTCATATAAATTTGGCAGGCTGTGTAAGATAATGATATCCACTTGTTATGTTTGAGTACTTCTATCAAGAATCTTTGTGCTATCAACTTGATATTCTTTATTGCTTTAGAACTCATGTGCAGAACTTTGATACTTTCAACAGGTTTTGCAAGCTTTAAGGAGATTGAAAGGTACCTCGAACAATAAAAAGTGCAAAATGTCTGCAGAAACTAAGCAGCTGTTTGATCAGCTAACGGAAGATGCCATGAAGCTGATGGAGAATGGAGACCACAGTAAGTGTGTTTGCGTTATAACTAAATTGCAAGGTAATCTTTGAATATAGTAACAAAGGCTGTTTTAACTCATGTTTTAATCTATTTTCTGTTTCACAGATGTGTATGATGAAAAGCAAGAGAGTTTCCAGCGGGAAGCAGGTACTTGCCATTGTGTTGTTCACTCCTCCACCTCTGCATTTCCTTACCATAATCATACTTTGGGAAGTGGAAAATATATGTTGGAAGTCCTGTCTCCTCCCCATTCCATTCTTTTATTTTCCCTAGTCAAACTGGTTAAGCCCCTCCCCCCGGCGAAGAGGATGGAGGGATGAGGATGCAAAGAAAAAAAAGTATGCTAGATTTTTCCCCTGGTTGCTGGCATTGCCTTTTAGCTACTATAAGAATGATTTGGTGGCTGTAAATTTTATATTAGGTTTTTGAAGTAACAATTTATGCTTCACTTAGGTGCACTTACATTTCTCTTGAGCTGCATGAGTAAGGGCATTTCCTAATTTGCATTTTTATTGCTGCAGAGGGGTATGAGAAGTTGGCTCAGGCAAGACAGGGTAAATCTATTGACTTGATGCAGCCTAAGCCCGATAATGTCCTTGATGAGCATTTCCTTCCCAGTGGGTCAACTGCAACAGCAGGAGGACATTCTATGCATAATGCAGATGAGGCTTCATCGAATTCGTATAACTCAGCTAATAAGAGTGATGATGCATATGACATGTTTGGTGAAGACGATGAAAATGTTCCAGCTAATCCTGCCTCTAATGGAGGTAATTTGATCCCTAAACTCATTCAGAGTTCACATTATTGACAAATTTAGTCCATTATACTATCGTAAGATAAGATGACAAGTTTTTTTAGTTTTTTTTCCCTTTCCACATATGTGACTCCTGCTCAATGTAAACTGTAGGTGATCAGCATGGCGATTATGTCTTTGATGAGTCCTCTGGGTATGTGTTCTACCTTTTAGTTCATTGCACTACCTTTTCCCTCCAGTGTGCAGATGTCATGGTAATTAAGAGATCAAACTGTATCATTTTGAAATTCGGGTATTGTAGGGATCACCGTTATTTAGTCAAAGAGCTATTCAACGTTGTAGTTCGAAAGGAAGAGGATCCCATTAAATCTATTTGAACTTGATTTTTCCGGAGTTCACTAAATTCCAATAATGGCATAGTTTTTCCTTAGTCCCCCGTATACTGCGTCTACATTCTTTTCAAGTTAATATTGGCAGAAGTATTCCTTTTAGGTTCCCATTCCATTTGTCAGTTTCTGGTCACAAAACTCTTGTTTCAAAACATGTTAATATTTGTTATGGAAGTTCATGGTAGTATGCATAGTTCTTTGCATTGGTATCCATCTTTGTTTTAGCAGTGGCAAGGACTACCAAAATAAGTAGGAGTTACCTGCTTGTCTAATCTTTCCTATTGACTTGATAATAGCAGATAGAATATATCAATAGCAATTAGAATGCTCATGTTTTACGATCTGTATTGATACTTCAATTCCATTGTTTAAGAAACTGCCAAGTCTCGATAGTTGGAATGTGCCATTAATTACCATAGTGCATTTTTTGGTATTGTTCTCTCTCAAACTTAAACTTTTTTTTTCTTTTTTTCTTTTTGTCGACCAGTTATTACTACAGCAGCAGTTTGGGCCACTATTATGATCCATCATCTGGACTGTATTGTCATGCAGCATCAGGACAATGGTAATGACATTCAACTGTTTTAGCTGACAGGAAATCTGGATGCAATCTTTCTATTTTTGATTGGTCATCCTCAATTTGTGAAGACAATACTAGCGTCTTCCTCAACTGTTTTGGCTTGATCAATGTAGGTACGCATATAATGATGAATCGGGCATATACGAAGAGGTGCCGCAAGGTACATCCAACGCAAGTTGAAAGGGGCCTAGATCTTGTACAGGACTGGTGGTAGTTTTGTTCGGCAGAGGCTAAGAAGTTGATATTTCCTGTTGGAAAACCTGAATACGCTGTTGGCTCTGCTGCATGTGTCGAACTTACTGAATCTCAACCCTCTGTGAAACAGCAGTCTATAAACTGCTGATGTCAAAAATGCTTTTGTACTCTGCCCACTGTAACAGCAAATTTTCACATTTCCTTACAGTGAATTCATAGCATGTTATAGGTTTGTTTCTTGGATCTTTTGAAATCTCGTAGTTCTCTTGTTCTTTGTGACCGCAAGGTGCTGCTAGTTTCCAGTACCTCTCATACGGTAAAGGTTCTCTAGTTTCTCCATTTCTGCTTACGACTGATTAGAGCATCTCGATATTTGGAAAGTTCTCGTCATGGCTTCATCAATATTTATATATTCCGTATGGCATTTAAATTTTTGGATATTGAGCAAATGTTGCTGTATTTTCGACTCAGTTGCCTAAAATAGTAGAAGTGAACTTTTTTTCCCCCCAATCTTACCCTTAGAGAAGGGAGATATCTTTTCACGGAAAAAATACCACGGGATATTTTACACATGGTCACTCAACATTTTTTTTTATTGCATAATATTTACTTACAAAAAATAGTACTTTTTTTTTGTAAAATAATTTACTCAACTTTGCCTAGCTATCACCAGAAAGTTATTAAATAATTCTTTTTTGTAATCAAAACATCATTCAACTTGGCTTATGCATTATATGAAAAATATTTTTTTATTTTCTCCTAATGACTTTGTGATACATAAGTAAACTACTAAGGGTAACCCATGCTGCGCAGGGTCCTAATAACACTATATTTAAGGAATGTTTACATAAATAGTCGTCCATATTCGTTGTTAATTTTTCAAATCGTATACATAGCTTATACATTGAGTATACATAATTATACATATATAATATATAAATTATGCATATATTCTTTACTAGATATTTTTAGTTTAAACAGTTGAGTGGGCCACTATTTGGATTAGTTCTATATTTAAGTTGTGCTAATTAGCGTGAGTGAATTATTTTATTAATTTATATGCATTGAAAATTCAAAATTGTCACGCCCCAAACCTGAAGAGGCGTGGCCGGCACCCGGTGCCATACTCGGCCCGAGCGTACCACTCTGTAAGTGTGAACTCTGGAGAGGTAACCCTCAAGGTAGGCCAATGAGGCCATATTCTGAATCGTCTGAAAAATAATGCCTTTTATCTATGGGGTAAACATACCCAAAAGTTGATATATATAACCGTGCAGGCTGACAAAAACGCCATGAACATCTACTGATATACAAAATATATAGGACCCGTCTACAAGCCTCTAGAGATAACTGAACTGTATCATGGTCGGGACAGGGCTTCGACCTACCCCATCAAACCTGTATATGTAAAATGGACTCTAAGGCCTGGTAACTCCGAGGAAGTGGAGCTTACCAACGAAGCTGATGGTTGACTCTGTCTGCTGGGAGGGTCTGTCCAACTGTCAATGAGGACATGTAGGCATAAAATGCAGCGTCCCGGCAAAAGGGACGTCAGTACAAAATAATGTACCAAGTATGTAAGGTAACGGAATAACTGAAAGTTGAAACTGAATTGATAATATAATAATTGAAAGTAACTGGGAGTCAAAGATAATCTGAAGATATGCTTGCCTGCTGATATTGACTCAACTCTCTCAATATAGTAAGTAAAATTGTTGTCCAGCCTTATAAGGCTCGGTTTGTGTAACTACTCTGCCATATTAGGCTTGCTCATAGGCGCTCAGCATTAGTAGGCTCTGTATCTCGGCCATTCTGGCCTCGCTCATAGGCGCTCGACCACAGTAGGCTCGTTATATAACTCACCATCTAATCAGAGGTTGCCCAATAGGGGCCTGCCCATTGATTATAGCTCGATGGTAGTGAAAATACTGTAATACTGTATATATATAGACTCTCTGCACTTTTGGCTGAAAGAAGACAAAACTAAACTAAATATGAAGTCGCGATAAGGGAGAATGCTGTAACTTATGAGACTAGGAAAATGTACATAAATTCAGGAATGTGAACTTCTCTTTATGTCTCGTTATCAAACACATGTAGTCAATGGATCATGCCAAAATGAAGGAAAGGTTTAGCCTTAACATACCTTAACTCCGTTGAGTCCTTAATACCTTCCAAGCAATTCTTCAAACAACTCAACTCAATCTACCATAGCATAAGGAGATTCAAAATCAGTGCCGAGTAAAGGCTAAGTTCGCAACTTAAACTAGTAGCTCGTTTACGTAAATTTAGGCAATATCTCCCCTGTAAAAAGGCCCTGCTCCAATACCATATACCAACAACAACAAGAACACAATAATAACAACATGTATGCATTACAACCTTATCTCCATCACAATATACCACAAAACAACCACACACCCTAATCACTTCATACATAAAACGACAACCAAAGTAGTGCCAAACAACCCAAAAGAAGTAACGAATGAACAACCAATCCACCATTCCATCATTATGTGTTATTTTCCCCACACATTTTCTCCTCCAAAACTCCATAAAACATCAGCACAAGAGGACAACACGAAACAGCCCACAAACAATCCACTATAAGTCAAATAACTCGAACTCACGGCTTCAAATCACCATCATGTGAGTTCTAACTATTAGGAAACGAATTTATCAATCTTCTTTGATATTTAAATACTTAAATACAGATATTAGACATTTTCTTAAGTATGAAGTATGATTACGCCCAACAATGCCTTATAAAAAGGACTAAGCGGTCGTTGCAAATATAATCCGGTTTACAAGTCCGGAGTCGAATCCCACAGAGAACTAAGGCTTAGCTACAGTTGTTCACTATCACCAAGAATACAAGCTTGAATAATTCCTAACTTATAGATATTAAGATTTTTGCGTTTAACTAACTAATTAACAAATTAAAATAATAAATTAACACTAAAGATACTATAGGTTGGAGAAAAGAATAAGTAGGTCTAAAGTATGATTTTCCCAATTGTAGGACTCCTTCCTGCTATGTCTTCTATAATTTTGCCTAAGTATTCTCTACTGATCATGAGCGCTCTACATGTTGTAATTCTTTTTCGAGTAATTACGATAATTTACTAGACATACTTTTCCGAGTTACTCTAGCTGGCTTTAATTACAGCTCACTTAGATTGCACCCAAGATTTCGTTATCCCTAATCCCACCTTTAAAACTTTGGTTATTGATTCCTCACATACATCGGGAGTGATGTTGTTCAACAACTACCTAAATATGCACTCTCTCCCGAGTTATACATACTAAATAGGCACAGCTAATTGAGAGCCCTTCAATCAACCACAAGAATAATATATTTGAACAAATAAAGAAAATACTATGGCTTAATTATATAAAAACATAACAAGAATTTATCCTACAAAAGATTCCATCAAAACCATAGATAAAAAATTAGATATTCATAAAAGTATATGAAAACACAAATTCATAACCAACAATGAAAATAGGAAGAAGAAAGTAAAAACCCTGTGGACGAATTCTCCGCCTTGCTCCTAATGTGTTCTTACCTCCTTTGGTCGAATCCCCGGTCTCCTTAGCCTCCTTAGATCTAAATTATGTCAAAAGTATGTCCAAACTCTTCAAAATACCATTTTCCATGTATATATACCAAGTAGGGTCGGGCCCAAACAATTATACTTTCTCTTAGACAAAAAAAATACTTTTCCCGGGTTTGACTAGCGCAACCGCGCTAGTGGCCGCACATATTGGCCAGTATTCTGCCTGACGAGCGCGGCCTGAGCGCGGACGCGCTATTGATCCACACTTTTCACCCTGTTCCATTTGGAATTTGGGAAAACTAAAATACGAAAGTTGTATCCCTTTAAGTTATCTTTCCAATAATATATTGAAGAGCTCAAATGGAGTTCTAAGCATATAGTTATTTGTATTTTACTAGATAGTGCGTAATATGCCTATTCGATTCTTGTTTGTTTCAACTATCATCCTTTAACCTCCGAACATGATCCCGGCTTAATTCCTTGAGCTTTTACTCAGACTTCAAAGTTCCAAATCACTTGAATTCATTTATAACATTTACATAGCTCGGAATCACTCATACAAGGCATAAAACACACAATTAGTGCAAGACACTAGCGATTAAAGCTCAAACTCAATTAAAGTACAGTAAATTTGAGTGTAATAAGCGGTTCAAACACGTAATTATAGCTTATCATCAATACCCTACACTTAAACCATTGCTCGTTCTCGAGTAGTCAAACTACACTTTATATAGACACGACCTTTTTTTAAACATTTCTCCTAGCTCATCACATCAAGAATATTTAAAATAGATTAAGCACAAAAGCGTAACATCTTCACCTCAAGATTTGATTCACAAGTACCACACATTATTCAAAACTCACCCACTTACTCTAACATAGAGATCACTGACATTACCTTTCTTTCATGAATCAAGCGCCCTCATACAACAAAAGAGAGTAGTTCCACAAAATAAAATTTAAGAGCACTTAGGAATTCAAGATAGAAAGAATTCACTCACTCTCAGAAATAACATTCATATGCCACAAAAGATGCACCATAGGCTTGCCCGTAGTGTATTACTCTACTAATCGAGCTCATTCAGTCTAGGATCAAGTAAGAGTTTATTTAGTTGTACTGTAGGCTGCGGGACATGTAGGATACATTTAGATATAAGAGTGATTACACCTCCCTAAGCACTTTAATACATATACTTTAACATTCAAACCTCATACTTATGTTAAACCAAACTCCGCCTTCACATCAATATATTTTACCCCATACTTCTTTAAGCACAAGTACAATTACATCAAGAATCACCACTTATCAAGGAATTTTTTTTTCACAACAATACAACCTTTTTTCCCTTTTTAATTCATGTGGGTCTTAGATTTTCAAAATAGTGCACCTTTCTCCTTATTTCATTAGTTCCACTCAAAAGCCACACTAACCACCCACACTTTAACTTCTACACGACCCATAACAATTCAAGTGCTCATGAGAGGTTAAAAGGATAAAATAGATGATTAATTCAAATAAATGGGTAAGGCTTATAATGTGGTTGTCAAAGAAACAAGATTATAGGATCAAATGGGTTAAATATGATACATAAAAATTAGACGGGTAAAATATACATATCTGGCTCAACAAAGAAACGCCTATATCACTTCTAAGACTGAACAAAACTACTATTTCGCTTTGCAAACACATGGGGCAAGTTCCAGGCATCAAAGGCAATGCACAGAATAACACCCAAACCTCACATACACATGTCACATAACTCACTCAGGATTGGATTTATCAAGATACTCTAGTCAAAGCAGTTAAGCAAAGTTAAAATCACACAGTTTAAGGTACTTATACAAGAGTAAAAAAACTGACCCTAAGCGTTACAACCAAAGTAATCACTATTCTCAAGGCATAACCAAGTCAAGAGATATTGCTTCAATTCAAAACACAACAAAATAGCTCCTATTTAAAAAAAAAAAAAAAAAAAACTATACCTGGTTCAAATAAAACCCTTGAAAAAGAACTGTGGCACAAAGAAAAACCAAGGAGGAATTATTATACTACCTACAAAGAAAATCTTTTTTTCTTTAGACTTAAATCCCTCAAGAAAATTTTCTAGGATATCCATTGACGAGAAAAGTCCAATCTTTTTTTTTCGTTTTTCTAAAAAATAAAAAATATATTCAATTAAACTAACACAACTAAAATAGCATAGAAAGTCACCCAGACAATCTCCTCATCCCACACTTAAAATTGTGCATTGTCCCCAATGCACACCATACTAATAAGAGGGTAAAATAAACTCCCTGGTAGGCCAAAGGCCGATGCACTAGCAGCTCATGGGGTACTCAGACTTCTCCCGGGCTTGGTCCTTCGTGCGGGTACCTCACACTTAGTTCTAACCATCTGCTTCATTGTTGCATCCTTCCAATAGCTTTGCTTTCCATGCTTCTAGAAAATCAAAAATCAATACTATAAAAATAATACAATAAAATAAAAAAATAAATAAAATAAAGCAGTAAAGCTGGGTTGCCTCCTAACAAGCGCTTGATTTAACGTCGCGACACGACGCGAATCACTCTTTGCCTCCACTTCGAACTTATAAATAGGAACCCAGGTTTTGATTCTGCTCTATGATCATGCTCCTAGGGTGGTGGAACGAATATGACTGGCCCAATAAAACAATGTAGTATTGCACTTCTTGGACTTTGGATGAGATGTGTATTCACGACTTTTTGGCAAGAAACATTTCAGAATGTAGGCACCTTGTTCTTCACTCCTTGACTCCTCAATTGGATCGGATGGCTCTATTTCCATATCATTATCCAAACACAATGTGGAAAAATGCTTGGAGTGTGGAACAATGCGCTCAACTACAAGAACATTGGGACTGTCTACATTCTCAACACTAATGACAATAGAGTCAACTAAATATGTATCCTCAATATCCTTGTTTGACTCTAGTATCTCTTCTACAACATCGGCATCCTCAAAATCTAGTGCGATTGATTGTTGGCGTTCTACTCTGGCCTTCTCCTCTAGCTCATCCTCGTATTTTTTTAAATCATCCAGTATAATGGCAATTTCTGCAGTCAATTCATGCTCATATTGGCTACTATCCACAATATCAACTTGTTGCGCTTTACAAGGTTCAATTAATTTATTCGCTTGCATCTCCAAGTTGTGAATAGTTGCATCTTGCCTTTGCATCTGCTGTGTTCTCTTATCATGTAGTTCCATGTAACACTTTTACATATCTTTGATCTCTTTCCGGTCATCATCCTGGGTTCTGTGTTCCTATTAACTTCACAAGAAAAAGAAGAACTATCAAAATAAGTGGTTGGGGGAAGATAAGAATTATAAGCATAACCATGAAAGTGACTATCTTGACCACCACACATATCACACACATTCTACATATAAGATTGAGTTGGTGCACAAAATTCGCTCTCGAGAATATTGATAATTTTGTCCTGGGTGGTTTCCTTCACAATATGCATAACGAGGATTTAAAGCAGAATTACCAACATCAAAATTCTCATAATTCCATGATGACATGTCTGTCAGATAAAAAAAAATTAAAATAAATAAATTATCAAATATACGAAAACAAAAATCACAGTTCAAACTTGCAACCTAAAAATATGTACATCTACAGCTACACCGTTAGTTCCCCGACAACGGCGCCAAAATTTGATCACGCCCAAATATGTCTTATAAAAAGGACTAGCGGTCTTTGCAAATATAATCCGATTTACAAGTCCAGAGTCGAATCCCACAGAGAGTTAAGGCTTAGCTACAATTGTTCACTATCACCAAAAATACAAGTTTGAACAATTCCCAACTTATGGATATTAAGATTCTTGTGTTTAACTAACTAACTAATAAATTAAAATAATAAATTAACACTAAAGATACTATATGTTGGATAAAATATTAAGTAGGTCTAGAGTTATGATTTTTCCATTGTCGGACTCCTTCCCGCTATGTCTTTTATAATTTTGCCTAAGTATTATCTACCGATCATGAGCGCTCTGCGTGTTATAATTCTCTCCCGAGTAATTACGACAATTTACTAGACATACTCTCCCGAGTTACGCTAGCTGGCTTTAATTACAGCTCACTTAGATCGCACCCAAGGTTTCATTATCCCTAATCCCACCTTTAAACCCTTGGTTATTGATTCCTCACATACGTTGGGAGCGATGTTGTTCAACAACTACCTAAATATGCACTCTCTCCCAAGTAATACATAATAAAAGGGCTTAGCTAATTGAGGGTCCTTCAATCAACCACAAGAATAATATAGTTGAACAAATAGAGAAAATACTACAACTCAATTATATAAAAACATAATAAGAATTTATCCTACAAAAGGTTCTATCAAAACCCTAGATAACAAATTAGCTATTCATAAAAGTATATGAAAACAAAATACTCAAATTCATAACCAACAATGAAAATAGGAAGAAGAAAGTAAAAAACTCGTGGACGAATTCTCCGCCTTTCTCCTAATGTGTTCTTGCCTCCTTATGTCGAATCCCCGGTCTCCTTAGCCTCCTTAGGTCTAAATTATGTCAAAAGTATGTCCAAGCTCTTCAAAATATCATTTTTTCATGTATATATACCAAGTAAGGTCGGCCCCAAACAATTATACCTTCTCCTAGACGGAAAAAACACTTTTCCCGAGTTTGACTAGCGCGGTCACGCTCGTGACCGCGCTAGTGGCCATGCATATTGCCTAGTATTCTGCTTGACGAGCGCGGCCTGAGCACAGTCGCGCTATTGATGCACACTTTTCACCCTGTTCCATTTGGAATTTGCAAAAACATAAAACATGAAAGTTGTATCCCTTTGAGTTAGCTTTCAAATAATATATTGTGAATCTCAAACGGAGTTCTAAGAAAAAAGTTATATGTATTTTACTAGAGAGTGCACGATATGCCTACTCGATTCTTTGTTTGCTCTAACTATCATCCTTTGACCCCCGAACATGATCCCGGCTTAATTACTTGAGAATTTACTCAGACTTCAAAGCTCAAAATCACTTGAATTCATTCCATAACATGTACATAGCTTGGAATCACTCCTACTAGGCATAAAACACACAATTAGTGCATGGCACTGGCGATTAAAGATTAAACTCAATTAAAGTGCAGTAAATTTGAGTGTAATAAGTGGCTAAAATATGTAATTATTTCCTATCATCAACGTACCTTCCAAAACTTAAACTATAAAGAAAAAGAGAGGATACTTACGTCATAGGGACTGTTCTAGTGTTATCGCTTCTTGATTTCATATCGGGGATGTTAATATTCTTTAAAACCCTAGAAGGGAGATTAAGGATATGTTTATGGGTGTTTTATGGTCGTGTTATACTGAAAAATGAAGATAAATCCAACCTAAGACTTATATATATCAACTTTGAAAAAGTCAAAGAGGTACTAGCTTGGCACCCTAGCATTGGTCCATCTTTCGATGCTTATATCTTTTTATCTGGATGTCATATGAATGAACTGTTAAGAGAGTTGGAAACTAAATTCCAAGACCTTCAATTTTTTATATAATATGTCCCAAAAAAAATCATATCACACGAAATATACTTCTCAAAACGCTTAATTGACACACCTACTTGTCACCTATGCAGTCTACGCAGTCTTGCGAAACTGCATATATCTCTCTACTCCTATGTCCTACCGATAAACGGTTTAATGAGTTAGGAAATAGACTTGTACCCATAATTCTAAGTATATTGGGAGAAATCCTCAACTATATTTTACCTAAGTTTCAACATATTTATGAATATAACTTGTGATGTTCTTTGCCAACTTTTGTTCCACAACTCGCTTGACTTCAAAACATAACACATGACAATCATAAGACAAAAAATAACTCATAACATAACCTTCTTATCATTTTTAGCACCCTAGTGTCACCCCAAAATTATATGTTATAATATTCCTAACTTGTCGACTTCCGACGAAACTTATTTTCTTCAATTGGTTTAGCTTCTAAGCCTTCCAACCCTATTTGTACTTGTGGTCCATGATCTTAAGTATTTGTAGCCTCCAAGTTAACATGAATAACTTAATTTATGTACTTTTAGAGATGATCTCATTTCAGAGCTTACATCAATTGACTTACGACGTACTCTCACATATGAAACTATAGGGTGTAACATCATTCCCGCCTTTGGATAATTCGGCCTCGAATGTTGAGTGATACGCTTATCAGTTTCATAACCTATAGCTCTTACAAATAATTTAATATTGTTCTTGACATCTAGGCAACTATTCTGTGAACGAATCCAAAGGCCAGGGCATTCCCCCCTAGGCCTCTTTCTCACACTATGACTTGTGGTAGAAATTCTTCCAATCTCGTAGCTGTGTTGACCTTCTGTCATACAACCTGTATGTGCGCCTATGCGACTCTTCTTCCTACTTCCTCCGGTTTTTAGCCAATCTCTAGGCCTCACTTTGTAAATATATACAAAACTATGGCAAGTTGTCCCTCTAGGCATCTATAGGTGTATTGAAGTCCTTCACGTGGTACTTTGTCAAACTTACGACTATTGCTATATCTTGTTTCATAGCCTCTAATATCTATCCTTATGGCTTTACTGCATCTATTTAGGTCATAATATACCATAACACATATTTTGATTTATTATTATCGAGGTTTGCTACCAAACTCCAAGTTACTTTTTTGCTGCTTATCTTATATGTATAAATCTAAGTCCTTTAATTCTTCCTCATTACTATTCATCTTAAGAATAACAAATAGATCTCATCTCGTACTTTGGAACTTGTACCCATTTATTGTTGATTCATATTAATATTGATCTATAATCTACCACCGACAACTTCAAATCTCTTATGTAATATATTGTGACTAGGACTCACATCTCACACGGGAACATCATGAGTTATTTGCCTAATCCACCTAGGAATGATACTATACTTCAATAACCGTATTTCATAACATCCCAACATGATTCACCTTACAATGGTATTCTAATCTCATGTAATTCATGAAATCCCTTCTCTTTGAATAATTACTCAATCGAAAGCCTAAATGTCATCCTCTTAACGTTTATAACAATTACACCCTTATTCTCCTACTAGAGCGGCATTCCATCTCTTCTAAATGCTTATAGTCTTAAACTCCTCCAAGTTCATTCAGGCTATACAGAGGATTCCATAGCTTATGGAAACTATAAGCTATCTTCTTCTGATGGGCTTAATCCTGAGGCTTTACCTATTCTCGTCACCTTCTGAATCACCTCTTCTTATCCTTAATCCTATCCACCTATAACCTTGTTTCTCTACCGTACTTTAGCTTGCAACCTGCATATATCTATTTATACTACTCGCAACCTTCTTTAACTTTCTAGCACCATAGATTTCTTTATGTTATTCTGGAACCTCAAACGAAACATCATATCGTCTCTAACTCTTCTTTACTCTCTTAAATAGACCTCTCTGTACCTGGAAACCATAGGATGGAAGATATGCCACTGACGACAACACTATCGTTTTTGGATACAAAATTACGATGCGTCCAGCCCTCTATATGATATCTGGATTATTCGTAACCTTTTATACTGGGGCATCTCGTACCTTTTTCATATGTACCTTACTTACCTTTAAATATTGCATCGTATTTTCTATCTCTTTCATAACCTCCCTCCCATATAGGTGGAATTCACATCCACAACTTAAGATATACTATAATACTTGCACATCATGTGCATACATAATATGGTGAAAGCTTCATACCGACTTCTTATGACGTTGGTACTTATCTAACTGGCTTTATCATAGATCCATTATAGGATATGACTGTTGTACTCTCTCTCTTGCACATCTAATATTAAGCGTGATTATGCAGTGTTTTGAATCATGATTTCTATGTTTAGCTAGGTCTAATAATAAGACTCTTTATTCACTTAGCTAATGTAACTCTTTAGTTTCCCATTCTCTCTCATCTTTTAAGTAAGCTTAAGCTATCTTCCGATCTACGACTCAGGATATTAGTTATTAATTTAGCCCTTCGTGGACACTATGGAACATCCATTATATAACCTTCTAGCAATTCAAGATCTTGTCTGTGACGTGGACTCAATTCTTTATTTTAAATTATACTGGAGTATCCTATGATTATATCATTGTCAACATATATGTTGCATGGATAACACTCCAAAATCTTACGTGTTCATAATGTAACTAACTCTGGGTCATTGATCGGATAATTTTTTTTCGCCTTCTTAACCTTCATTAAAAAGTAAGAAATTACTTTTCCTGGTCATTCTGCCACTTGTTGCATGAATACTTGACTTATCTTAACACCCACGCCCATTGGAATTTCATGAGACTCATATGATCTCGAATATTACTTTGGATTTTACTTCTCGTTCCTTAGTCACGATACGTGCCACTTTCTTATGGAGTGCATACAATATTATAGTGAGACTATTGTTACAAGACCATTTCTTCTTTAGGTCACTATGCTTATGTTGAAGCCTTCTTCCTTATTTCCTTAGCTAGTCTTTCATTGCAGTGCTTAGGGAAGACTATCTGACTCTTGTAAATCTGCAAGCTCATTACATTGTATACTCTATGGAATTCCTAATGTTCTTACTCGCCTATCATTATCCTTAGTTACTTACCTCCGCGCCCTTGTGCTCGTAGGGTTGCTTTTGAATTGAAATTTTAGTTGTCTTCCTAGTTGCACTCTCTTTTATTTCTATAACACTTATATTGTACCTTCTACTACCCCAACTCCTATCTGAATATTTCTCAAGGATTACGATGTCGTAACTGAGAGACTGAATTTCCTATGCTGGGTTTCACTAGGTTTATTTTGCATGATCTACTTATTTATCTAAGACCTCTTGTCTAGTCATAGCCAAGCTCGTTCTGAATCAACTACTAACTACTCGTTGGTCCATTCTCATATCTATATTCGCGTAATCTCTCTTGGGTTGTTTCCTTTGTCTTATCTTACCTCTTACACCGGATCCTTATGTATCAGGTGTTCATTCGCACTTAGTTATCAATAACATCATGGGAGGGAACCCTTAATGCATCTGCGAGCACGTGATTTTTTCCTATTGAATTACTCCCAGAAAATTTAAAATAAAATAATTTTTTTTCTTTGTTTACAATTTTGTGAATTTTCGTGGCATGTTCTATTATTGTATGAATATTGTCTGTGCTTGTTTATTTTATTTAATTAGTAAAAAATACAAAAAAATATATTGCAATTTTATTTAGGATTTAATTAGATATTTTGGAATTAATTAATAATTGGGTGTTTTACAAAAAAAATGAAAAAAATACAAAAAATAACGTATTTTTTGCATTTTTAGTGTTTAATGTCAAATTATGTAATTTTCTTTTAATTTGATATTTAATTATGTGTGATAATTATTATTTAGAGTTAATTAGCATTTTAAAGTTAATTTGGGTTTTATGATTTAAATTTAGGATTTTAGTTTATTTTTTGAAATAAAAGAATGAAAAATAAAGAAAAGAAAAGAAAAGGAATTAATAAAAAGAGAAGGGAAATAAAGAGGACTCGGATTTGGGCCAAAACCTTCAAGCCCAAATAAAAACCCATCCCATTACCCATCCAAACCCAATCAAAATCGCCCAGACTCGCCCCAACCCAATCCATCTCTTTGCTTGACCAAACGACGTTGTTTGGGATCAATTGATCCAAGACATTGGATTAACTCGATCAAATGGTCAAAAGGTCACCCCGTTACCCGTTTAACCTACTCGACCCGCCCGACCCAGCCTCAATCATCCAAAATGACCCCGTTTAAATTAACAAGTCAATCGGAGCCGTTGGATTCAATTCATCCAACGAACCTAATTAATTTGTTAATTTTAATATACCTAACACTCTATCCCCCTCCCCCCCCCCCCCAAAAAAAAAAAAA
>MU708380.1:184917-207927 GCA_026770625.1 Nicotiana glauca
CCCTCCTCTCTATCATCTCTCATCACCTTCATATATGCTCTGGTCTCACCGCCTTACTTCGCCGCCTTCCGCCTGCCAGAAATTGCGTACGGCGGTGGGCGGTAGCCAATCAACTCCAAAATTACACCCTTGATTCCTATCCACCCACCCCCCATTCCAAACCCCCAAACCGTTTTCCTCGAATCATTCCAGAATCTTTCGAATCTTCGATCAAAAATCGGACCCAAACCCTAGTTTACCAAATCAACCCCAAATCAACATCATATAATCCCCAGGGCTCCCTCATACCTAATATGTCATTTGTTTCCCTCGAACATAGCCTGAACTCGTCGAAATTTAAATCTAGTTGTCGAGCCCTAAAATCCCAAAGCCAAATTCAGACTACTCCTCCAGTTTTTCTTAAGCATTCAAGGCGGTTTGGTCACAAAATAATGCTGCTCGTTTGTTCTTGGAAAAGAACAAACGATTGACATTATTTGGGGACCAAACTGGATTACCAGTCACAAGGTCGAGTCATCACGGGTCAAGATTTTCAGTTGGTAAGTTCTTCCTCTCGTGTGATTTTCTTCAATGGTTCATCTTCCTCTTCATCCATTTTCTTTTGGGTTGGTCGAAACTTGTTTGGGTATTCTAAGTTCAAACTGTTTCATCTTCTTTTCTTTTGTTAGCTGGACTATTTGAGTTCTTTAGTCCACTTTATACTGTTTGTTTTAGTTTTTGTGATTATAGCATAATTATCGTTTCATCATCAGTTAATCACCTAGATAATAAAATTAGGTCCATGATTTAATTGTTGTTATGAAATTAGATTGGTTAATTCAGTCATTTTTGCTTTTGTTTTGGCTTACTCTCAAAGAAATTGTTATAGTTTTCTTTGTTTGGAAATTTTGGTTTTGCTTTAATTCATTTATCCATAAGTATTTAGTTGGTCTACATATCAAAGGCCCAAATAGGGATTCAATTTAGTTTCTGCAGACCCATTAGTTTGATCAGTTGATCCGGGTTGGATTTAAGGGTGAATAACATGGGTTTTAAGGGGTAGTTTAGGGGATAATTTGGAAGTTGAGAATGGGAAGTATATCAATAATTAAATATAAGGGGCTGCTAACAAATGTAGGGGGCAATAACTATTTTAAACTAAAGGCACTAAGATAGTGAATAATTAAAAAATAAAAAATTAATTGGTAATGGAAATAACACTAACTTAGTGTCCATTTAAGGGCTAAGAGAGGTCTGGAGTTGGAGGACAGATATTTGAACACACAGAAGAAGACCCTAAAATACTAAAAAAATAGAGGGAGAATTGATATATATACACACACACACAGAGTCTGAGAGAGGGGAGCCTGAGAAAAAAATGAAGAAGATAATTTGGAGTCTAGAGAAATAGAATTCACAAAAAAAAACACTGAGAGATAGAATTGAAAGAATCCAAGAATAGATGAGAGAATTCTGAGATAGGAGATGAAGAACATAGCCTGAAGTTTAAGAATTCATACACACAAGAATACCCTGAAATACTGAAAGATAGAGAAGATAGAATTGACAGAGTTTATATGCAAGAATTTAAGAATTGATAGAGAGATATACAGAGAGTGCTAGGATTTCTAAGAAAGAATAAAATAAAAATAGAGGCTGAATACCTTAAAAAATTTACAAAAGTTTATCTGCATCCTTTTGGTTGAGAATTGTTAGAAATTACTCTTGGGATTCCAGTGTTAACAAGAGTTTAAGATTTTAAAAGGTTTCTGAGTAATCTGGGTAAAATGGTCTAAGTTTTTGGATTTCAAGTTTTATTTCTGGAAGCTGTTTGGTCTCTGAATCTACTGTTACATTGCTGAAGCTAGAATTAACTCTGTTGTTGTTGTTGTTCTTTGCTGATCACTCACTCATTGTTTTTACTTCTCTTTCGAATTCCAGGTATTTTCAACTTAATGGATATCACGTAAAGTTGTAGAGTGGAGTTTGAACCTGAAACATATTGAGGGCTGATTTGTATTTAAATTTTATTCTTTCTTCCTTTAATCTCATGTATGCCTATGTTGTTCAATACTAGATTGTTTTGATCGGTATATTTTGCATGAGTATGATATCAATGAGGAAATTGAAGTTACTGAGTTTTGTTTCCTCTGTTTGGTTCAGTTTCGTGTAAGAATGTCCATAAGTGAAAAAGTTACTATGATTTGTAATAACATTAATTTCAGGATAATTTGAATGGACTGTTAGCATTAGAATGCTATGTGATTGAATTGATCCTTGTAATAGTTCTTTTAATAGCTTATTAAAAGGTTTTGTTTGAGGTTGTATTCCATTAAGTTGAGTCATGATTTGATAGGGAAGTTCGACTAAGGCATAAGGCCAAGCCATGTTGCTTTGTGTTAAACTCAATACCTGATATTCCCCAAGCATGTGGCTTGAATTTTATAGCACTCTAAGCTCATTAACTCATCTAGAATCATTAGGTATTTATGCTTATTATACAGGCCTCAAAACTACCATTCAAGAGCTCTAAGCGTTCAAATATAAAGTGTCATGAATTCTCATGCATTTTGTGTTTTCATTTGCTTCAGTTACTATTTCCATCAGTGGTGGCTGTATAATTTTAAGTTGGGTCTTGCATAACTTTGGTATATATAAAAAAAATCAAAGTTTGGCGTAACATTGATCATTTGAGTTGATAATTTATTGTTCTGTTTGGGGTGTCGCAGAAATGTTTGAACACTTTATTTCGTTCTATTGATCGTAGTTTTAGTGGTCGTTTGGTTTAATCTTTTCGGGTGGATTTTGATGCAAAAAATGAGTTTCTGTCTTTTTGTTTCATTGTCTCATTTGAAGGTAAAAATGTTTAAGCCTTCATAGTTGCTTTTCCGATAATTGATTTTAATTTTTTAAAAGTGAAGTAATATTGCACATGTTTATGTCCACGTTTGTGTCCATAGCAAAAAATGGTTGGATTATTTTCTGGTGGAATGATGAGAAAACCATTAGAGGGTAAATTTTTTTGTTTCCTTTCAATCACAACCTTTAATTCCTTCGACTCATGTCTGCTGAATGGAATATTGATACATCACTTGGACTATTTCTTAAGTAAAATAGGAAAATCCACTAGAGTGGCTAGAAATATAGCCTATATTGGCTAGAAGAGCTATACCAAGTACCCTTTTGTTGTTATTATTATCTATACCAGAAATGGAATTAGTGAAATAATGGTTTTATAAAATTCAATGAACATCCGTAGAAAAAGTTTCTTTTAGGTATGTACTTAATATACAATTGTGATTGTGTACACATTTGCGTGATATAATTACGGTTCTAAAAACAAACCGGAGTATGCGTTCGCACAACTTTGGCCAAATTTTTCTTAATAATAATAAAGCGTTATTAATTTTGGACACATTCACGTAACATAATTTTTGACGTGCCAAACAAGTGGGTATATGTACGCGTAACCCATTGCAAGATAATTTTCTTAAATAAAAGCGGTTAAAAAAGTAAAATTTCACATAGGTTCAAAAATATTTTAAAATCAGATAATTATGCCAGTTATAATGGTTGAGCGACCGTGCTAGAGCCACGGAATTCGGGAATGCCTAACACCTTCTTCCGGGTTAACAGAATTCCTTACCCAGATTTCTGGTTCGCGGATTGTAATACAAAGTCAATCCTTTCCTCGATTCGGGATTTGAACCCGTGACTTGGGACACCATAAATCTCCCAAGTGCCGACTCTAAATTTTTAAATAAATAAATTCTGTTTCGATTGTCCTTTAATTGGAAAAACTCTCTTTATTTATACCCTCCCTTCCGGGGGTGTAGGAAAAAGGAGGTGTGACAGTATCTCCCCGCCATCATATTTGTATAATGTTCTGGAGTCATAACATATATGTAGGATCTGAATAAATACAATCTCACCCTTTTCACCTTTTTACGGCATTCTTCTTTTACTAGTCCATAGTTACCTCTTCATGGCATCTTTTCACATCTTCACCGACCCTTACTCGCCTTGCGGTAATCCTTCTATACCAGAGATAACTGAACTCTTATGCGCGAGGGTGATACCTAGTGTAACTGGCATACTTAGTCCCTTAAGCATAACTTATCTCACATTGCTTGCTTTAGGGAAACGTCTTCCTGAATGGCCTTTAAAGATTATTCTTCCGTTGTCTATTCTATTATTTCTGGAACACGATTTCTGAAATTGTTATACGATGCCGACTATTATCGAATCCTTTGGTCCCTAAATCATTTTTGATTTTTTTTTTATTTTTTTTATTTACTAGCCTATGTTGATTCCTCTTACTTCGGGGGTCTAAATTTTTGTTCTGGTAATCACATTAGACTCACCAACTCACTTCTCGAAATGAGGATATGACTTTTGGTCTATACTCTTTTATAGTCTCAAGGCCTGTAACCTTTTGTCTTTTCCTTCACTTGGCTATAGACTCTTTCATCATATCATATTATTATTTACCTTTACCACCCTTTTATCACATCTTACTCGTAATGCTTCATTTACTCTCTTCTTATTCTCCTGCTAATATCTTTGTTTATTACCTTATTCTAAAAACTTCAACAAAATATTCTTTTGCTTTTAGCTCCCCTTGCTCTATCCACTAGCTCTTCAGGTCGCCTACGATTTCCTTTTTACTAGGGGCGGGAGTCATACTAAAGTAAATATTTATCCCTTCTAGGATTCCACTACATGTCTTCTAAAATTTTTGAACGTTCTTGTAATCATATCTGATAGTACTATTCTAGAGTGAACCATCTGGTATGCACAATCTAATAGGGCCTCAAATAGAGTCACATCATCAAGAATTCTCTCTCTACTAATGCCCTTACCTATTGTTGTATTAGCGCTCTGGCTAGCTATAATTTTTCTAATTGCAAGTATCTCTGTAATTAGCAAACATAAGTCTTGGCTTGAACTCTTATGACTCAGCTTTATAGCACGATGTGGATTTGAAAGAAGGGTAACATACTCCTAAATGCTTTGTAACTTCCTGTTTATATAATGTGGTGCATAACACATCTATAAACAAGGCTCTACTATACATGACTTGTAGATTCCCTAGGACATAAATGCTCTAATACCAAGTTTGTCATGCCCCAAACATGAAAAGGCGTGGCTGGCACCCGGTGACATACTCGGCCCGAGCGTACCACTCTGTAACTGTGAACTCTGGAGGGGTAAACCTTAATGCAGGCCAATGAGGCCATATTCTGAATCGTCTAAAAATAACGCTTCTCTCATCTGTGGGGTAAACACACTCAAAAGTTGATATATATAGTTGTGTAGGTCTAGAAAGTCGTCATGAACATCTACTGATATACAAAATATACAGGACTAATTTACAAGTCTCTAAAGATAACTGAACTATACCATGGTCGGGATAGGGCCCTGGCCAACCCATCAAACCTATTATATGTAAAATGAATTCCAAGGTCACCTGGTAACTCCGAAGAAGTGGAGCTTACCAACCAAGCCGATGTATGACTCTGTCTGCTGGGAGGGTTTGTCCAACTGTCAATGAGGACCTATAGGCATAAAATGTAGCTTCCCTGGCAAAAGGGATGTCAGTACAAAATAATGTACCGAGTATGTAAGACGACAGAATAACTGAGAGCTAAAACTGAACTGATATTATAATAACTGAAAGTAACTGGTAGTCAAAGATAATCTGAAGATATGGTTACCTGCTGATATTAAATCAACTCTCTAAATATAGTAAGTAAAATAGTTGTCTGACCTTATAAGGCTTGGTATGTGTAACTGTTCTGCCGTAGTAGGCTCGCTCATAGGTGCTCGGCCATAGTAGGCTCTGTATATTAGCCATTCTGGGCTTGTTCATAGGCGTTTGGCCAAAGTAGGCTTGTTATATACCTCACCATCTAAACAGATGTTGCCCAATAGGGGCCTGCCCATCGATTATAGCTCGATGGCAGTGAAAATACTGTAATACTGTAAATATATAGACTCTCTGCACTCTTGGATGAAAGAAGATAAAACTAAACTGAATATGAAGTCGCGATAAGGGAGAATGCTGTAACTTATGAGACTAGGAAAATGTACGCAAATTAAGGAATATGAACTTCTCTTTATGTTTGGTTATCAAACACGTGTAGTTACTGGATCATGCCAAAATGAATGAAAGGTTTAGCCTTAACATACCTTAACTCTGTTGAGTCCTTAATACCTTCGAAGCAATTTTCAAACAACTCAACTCGATCTACCATAGCATAAGGAGATTCAAAATCAGTGCTAAGTAAAGGCTAAGTTCGCAACTTAAACTAGTAGCTTGTTTACGTAAATTTAGGCAGCATCTCCCCGGTAACAAGGCCCTCCTCCAATACCATATACAAACAACAAGAAGAAAACAACAATAATAACATGTATGCATTATTTTCCAACCTTATCTCCATCACAATATACCATAAAATAGCCCACACACCCTAATTACTTCATTCATAAAACGACAACTAAAATAGTGCCAAACAACTAACGACGAACAACCAGCCCACCATTCCATCATTATGTGTTGATTCCCCACACATTTCTAATCCAAAAATACACAAAACATCAGCACAAGAGTCCAAGACGAAGCAACCCACAAACAATCCACTACAAGTAAAATAACTCGAACTCACGGCTTACGATCACCGTCCTGTGAGTTTTAACTATTAGGAAAAAAATTTATTAAACTTCCTTGATATTTCAACACTTAAAATAAAAATATTATACATTTTATTAACTATGAAGTACCTTCCAAAACTCAAACTACAAATAAAAAGAGAGGCAATATAGCGATAATTACATCGTAGGGATCGTTCTAGTGTTATCGCTTCTTGATTTTGTACCCGGGATGTTAATATTCTTTGAAACCCTAAAAGGGACTTAAGGATATGTTTATGGGTGTTCTATGGTCGTGTTATACTGAAAAATGAAGAGAAAGCCGACCTAAGACTTATATATATCAACTTTGGAAAAGTCAAAGAGGTGCTAGCTTGGCACCCTAGTATTGGTCCATCTTTCGGTGCTCATATCTTTTTATCTGGATGTCCTGTGAATGAACGGTTAATAGTGTCGGAAACTATGTTCCAAGACCATCAATTTGGTATATAATATGTCCCAAAAAGATCTCGTATCATATGAAATGTACTGCTAAAAAAGTTTGTCACCTATGCAGTCTGTATAGTCTTGCAAAATTGCAAATATCTCTCTACCCCTATGTGGTATCGATGAACGGTTTAATTCATTAGGAAATAGACTCGTAGATATTCAATTTGGTAGGTAGATAATCCTATAATTCCAAGTATATTAGGAGAAAACCTCAGATACATATTACCTAAGTTTCAACACATTTATGAATGTAACTTGTGATGTTCTTTGCCAACTTTTATTCCATAAATTGCTTGACTTCAAAACATAACACATGTCATGACCTAAATTGATGGGTCGCGACGGGTGCCCAATCCTACATGCTGAACATACTTAAGCATGCGTTTAAGATATAAACATGGATAACATACGTGAGGGAAACCTATCCAAAATACATATATACATACGCATGAAGAATACAATGGGCGAGCCGGCAATACTGCTATGGACAACTATATACCCAAAACTAGAAGCCGACAAGTGTCGACGCCCCCTTTTTCTAAGGCAAAATCAAGTTTATGACATTTGGGAGGACAACTCGTTCCCTTTTGGGATTTGGGTTTGAAGAATTGAAGAGTCTCCACCTAATGATTAAAGTGCATTAGGACACTAAGAAGGGGTTTGAGTTTGAAGAACCAGAGTTTGGGCAAGGGCTAGAAATTATCTCGAGGGGAAGGTGTTAGGCACCCCCCAAGATCCACTCGTGTGGTTCCCGGTCATATTATAATTGTGACTTTAAATGCAAACAACAGATAGAAGCATAAGGGTTTCAAATAGTTTTTTCCACACAATGGTTGCAAATAGTTGAGATTGAAAGAAAGCAAAGAAGGCTGAAGTTGAAAAAAAGAAGGTTCTGAAAATAAACAAGTAAAAGGGGAGGGGGTCTTAGGTTTATGAACAATATGGATCACATCAATGCAATACCCGGTAATCACTCCTCAGAAGAGGGGTTAAACGTGGTATTAGCGCACCGGTCATCATATCCATATCTACCTTTCCCACCCCGTTAAGGTATTAAACGTAGAATGGTTTTGATATTTATTGCATGCTAATACTTGCCCCAATCCCATTAGTCTCGAAGGCATTTGGGACTACTAGTCCTAAAGGGAAGGGAGATTTGAGATTTTTTATGGTTTCAAAAGGACAAAATTCTAAGGCGTCAAGCAAAACACGTAAAGCAGATATGGGAAAACACATAACAATTAAAAGGCTCAAACAGGCATCCTTACTCAAATCAGCAAATCAATTAGCATGACTTACAAGTACTGGTTTGGTCTGAATTAAATTAAGGCGTGGATAGGCTGATTCATCACATATTTCTCAGATGAGGAGTCCGAATTAGTCTTGACTAAATGTAGTTATCAAAAACGGACACAATTAATTAATCACCTACTGGTTTGCCTAGGCGAAACTTATAGGCATGATATCTAACAACGAGAGAAATATATTGATTTCAGAAGAAGACTTATTAATGGCAGGAACATAAGTTCTACAATCATTTAAGCAATGCAGTTATTGATTTTAGACTTTTAAGCAAATTGAGGGATTCAGATTAGTCGATTACTCCTATAGGCATGCTTTCTAAGTGTTATTGATTTTAACCGTATAGACCCTATAGGCATGTTGCCTAAAATACTAATTTTTATTATTTAAACCTATATATTGTTTGCCTAGTGATGGATACGTATGCAGAATTCAGGAGAAACCTATAGACATGATTTCTATATGAAAATGCAAAATCCTATGGGCATGTTTTCTATATGGGATGCAGAAATGCAAAATGTCATTAGCATGGTATATTTAAGGAACTTATAGGCGGGATTTCAAGGATGCAAAAGTGTAGAACGTAAAGCAGGATTTCTATATGAAACATGCAGAATCTAAAACAGGATTTTTTTATAAAAATGTAGAACCTAAAGCAGGATCTCTATATGAAACATGCCGAATCTAAAACATGATTTTTTATAAAATGCAGAACCTAAAGCAGGATCTCTATATGAAACATACAGAAGTGCAGAATCGTATAGTCATGATTTACATGCAGAAGTATGGATACTTATAGGCAGGTTTTCTAAATACGTGATGAAACAACCTTATAGGCAGGATTTTCTAAATGCATGATGTGTAAACAAAACGTAGTGATTGCAGAAAAACCTAAAACATGATATCTACCCCATATGCAAAACATGAGAGACCCGACCCCATTTTTACTATATACCCCATGGTTATTACAAATTATTACAACTTGAATGAATCAGAAAAGAGAAAGAAAGTGAAAATTACATCAGAATATTCCAACTACATTTAATCAGCTTAATTCCGGCTCAAAGTCCAATAATATGAGATAAACCAACTTCCAGGATCAGATTTCCAAAAGACTTTCTCATATTTGGGGTGTGTCAGAGTTCCCAAGTATCTCAAAGGGACTCTGGGCAATGCTTACACCCCAAAACATTTCAGAATCAAGAACATAGTGTAGTGTGGAAATGCTAGCTCTCAGATGTCCAAGTTTAGAGGAAACTCAAGGTCCCAAAGCAAGGCTCATAAGAGAGGGAAAGAACTTAAAATTCTAGGAATAGGTGTAAATGCACAAGGGGGAGGGAATCAGGGAGAGACATGTCGAGCTAGTGGTCATGCCCAACAATTGGGATGCTGGCACACCCCTGACTAGCTTGCTAGTCAAGCATTGAGAGTTCGGATCCATTGTGGATCAAGCCATGGCATGTGCAGTAATTAGGATACTGTCAGGCTAAGAGCTTAACTCAGCACATATAAGGGAATAGGGGTAGGGGATTCTTAACAGAGACAGAAGCAAAGAAGGGAAATATTTGACACAAATTACAGAACATGAACAGTAAAGTAAACAGGAAGCCTGAAACTGTAAAGTAAACACATAGGGGTGAGGCAGAAGATTAAATAAAGGACATAACAGTTTCAAAGAAAATAAATAAGCAAAAGTAGCCTTGAAAGAGCCAAATTGCAAATATCAGTTCCAAAAGATCTCAAGCAAAGCCAAGTGTTGATTTCAAAAGTATTGCAAGAAAGTAAGTATTTAGTAGTGGTTTTGTTCGTATGCATTTCAGTGTGTGAGTTGGTGTATTTTTGTGTATTTTCAGTTGGTGTATTTTCGTGTGTTTTCAGTATCTTGATTGCTGTGACTTGACTCCCTTATATAGTTTATCAAAACAAGCAAGGCAGGCAAAGGGTTCACAAACATGGAAACCAATCAATTAGTATCAATTAAGACAACTAGACTCCTTTAATTAAGGGGTCTAGTTCAATTCGCTAGTCAAGATGGAATAAGGAAGAGAAAATCAGTTTAATAAGGGCTGATTAAGGTAAGGAAACCATATAGTGCACAAATAAGGTCAAGTACATAGTTGATAATTAAGGAAAGATGGAATAGTAGTGTGAAAATAAGGTATTAGTTTGAAAATCAATCAAAAAGGATTCTAGATTCAATTGTAATCACAGAGAACCTTAAGTAATTAAGGAAAGAGTCATGTAGATATGGAAATAATTCAAATGTTGGTACAGAATCACAGGAGAGATACACAAGCCCATGTATTTAAAGAAAACGTCACAAGCCTAGGATTTTTACACAAAAGGATCAAAATGAACAGCCAGCAAGGTAAGAGGGATTCAATCGAAAGAAATCAGTGATGAATCACTAGCATAATTAAAAGGATTTCAAAATCAATCCTTGGCAAAATCTTTTAAAGGGGAAGTTTTTCATAGATAAGCATACAATTCAAACAAAAGGAGAGTCTAACAATGAAAGTTTCAGAATCACAGGCAAGTAGGATTTCAAGTTCGATTACAGGCTCATCGTGAGTCTGGAAACCTAGGGTTCCAAAGTGAAACCCTAGTGCCATTTACCCAAAAAAAACCCAAATTTTAGGGTTTCAAATAGAATCGGAGATGAGAAATCATTGAGAGAGGCAAACATACGATTCAAAGTCATGCTTGAGAAAAATTGGGATTCAAACAAGTTTCGGAGGTTTTAAACAAAGTAGGTAAAAAAGCATGTTCCGTAGGAATATCAACAAACTTAGTAAGGGGAAACAAAACCAAAGAGCACAGAATTAAACACATATAGCAAAGAATGATGAACAACAAACCGAGTTAACAAGTGAACAAAGAACATCAAAAGGTCTTGCATAATCAGAAGAGAAATAAACGAACAGACTCGAGCAGAGTAAGAAATAAACATACAAGTATAAAACACACATAAAGAGAGATCAAAGAGTCCGAAAACATTTAAAGAAAACTTTTTTCCAGAAACCCTAAAAATCGAATTTGAACTGTTTCGAAAAGAAATTTGAGGAAAAACCTAAAAAGGTCTATTAAAGACCAAACACGTCACAGATCTGCAAGAAATAGACGAGTGAAGAACCTTAGAAGGCTTAAAAATGGCAGACAAGACCCTAGGATGAGAAGGTCTTGAGAAAAGTCGGATCCTGAGTCGGAGAGACTCATGTCGCTCTGAACACGTCGGAAAATGTCGGAGAGGCCATAACTCCAAAGATCTAAGAAGATCTAAAGAGAACCATCAAAGTCGAACCTCAAATAATTGAACAACCAAGTTCTAATGGTGGAGAAGGGTAATTACCAACCATCCATGGCTTGAGAAGCCATGGATTCCGGTGAAAAGGCAGTCGAAAAAGGGTAGGAGGAGGCTAGGGTTCCGGATGGTTCGAGAGAGTTTTGAGAGACAAGGGGTTTCAAGGCGGTGGGTTAGGTGGGAATGAGAGATTAAGGTAGTCATTTAGGAATTAAAAATGGTAAGGGCCAATCATGGTCGTTGATCGTTTTGCCATTGATCAAAACGATCAACGGCCTGGATTAAAAGAAAGGCGGGGTGGGATCGTGAACGGGTTAAGGGGTTGGGTCGGAATTTGAAATTGGGCCGGTCCAGCTGTGGTTAGGATTGGGTCAAATAAAGGTTAGAATTGAAATGAAAAAGAGGCTGTAATTGAAATAAAGGGAGGCTAAATTTTAAATGGTCGGTTTTCCCCTTTTATTTTATAAAAATAGTAAAAATGATTTTAAAAGCAAACTAAAAGTACTAAACTAATTAATAATATATAAATATTAATCTAAAAATACTAGAATAATTTTATAATTGTAAAATGCTATTAATCGTAAAATAGGTTATAATTGCAATTATATGCAATTTAGCTTTAAAATACCAAATAAATCTGTAAAAAATATGAAAAAATTACCTTAATTATATTTTGGCATAAATATGAGGGTGGAAATAAATTATTTACCAAAATAATAATTTTGAGAATAATTATTGAATTTTGTACTGTTAGAAATAGACAATAAATTAATTTTAAAAATCCTAAAAATTGGGGGAAAATACCAAAACTCTTGGGCATGCTTATATATGCATACATATGCTATTTTGAGAATGTTTTGGGTATAAAAAAATACATAGCAGAAAAATTAGGTATCAACAACAAGGCCACATGCTATCCAGCTATACATAACTGCCTACAGAACTCTAATAGAAATACAACTGTACAAAGATGGGACTGAGCCATGTCATACCCATATATGTATACAAGGATATCGTACGCCAACTCTCACTGATCAAGGATCCTAAGAAGGGAGACTGTCAGCTTGCCTACCTGCACCCGCGGGCATGAAACGCAGGCCCTGAGAAATAGGGCATCGGTACAAATAATGTACTGAGTTTATAAGGCATGAAAATAAGTATATAAAAGACATAGATGAAACATGGAATAAAGAAATCCACCTATAAGTCTGAATAACTTTGTAAATTCTGCAACATTTATCGTGTCATACACGTACATATAAATGTCATGTCATGTATAGGTATAGGTGTACATAACATCATCAAGCCTCTGGGGGCATCCCATGATATCATCTCGGCCACTGTGGGCCAAGTCATCAACATATATGTATACGGCTAAAATCGGAGAGCCCAATTTTATGATCATTATGACACTCCATAGCCCGTATCTAGAAGGCTCGAGGCACAACTCGAGGTTTGGACCCGGGGGTCCCTATGTTCGGCCTCGAGGTAGTGCAAATCGGTGGCTATGATGCACAAGCGGAAAATTTCCAAGGCACGTGGTTAGAGGTGACCAGGTCTACAAGAATATTACGTCCATACCGTGACATTAAATGGTTGTACCAGCCGCATATATTTGTAATAAATACACCTGTACTATGTTGGGATTCCCCCTCCTATATAAAGGGGACCCTTATCAATTTGTAACACACTTGATATTCAATACAAGAACTAGAACATTCTCTGCTCTTCAACTTAAACATATTCTACAGTTACTCCTTTGATTTTATTACTTACATTTATTGTGTTTTATTGATTGTTCTTCATTTATTATTCATCATTGATCATAAAGAGATATCATCAAGTCCCTTAGGACTGTTAGTTCTTCATCGGCTATCCCCAGTCAGGTATTCTAGCTTGACCTCGAGGCCTAACATAGGCCAGCTCCAGAACCCGATTCACCCCGACTCTCGATCGTTCGGTTTGCATAACATACTGTCCTCAAGCTCTTATCTCATTTTCTTGACTCACACTTAGCATCTATCGCTTAACAACTATCATTAAAATAAATCACGTATTTTTAGAACCACAAAATTAAAGTAAATTATAATTACCATTTTCAAGGTAAATTGGTGCCCACCGTGGGGATAAAAATAATAGTGATTGTTTTTGTGTTGGTTTATTGAAAACACAAATTATTCTTTACATTTTTTCTTGTCCAAGAATCTTTGATTTTAGGTCAAAATCTAACTCAGTGAATGCGCATGAAAACAACGGTCCTGAGGACCAGGGAGAGATTGATGTAGCTGTTCCAGGCACCGGTATACCACTGCGAAACCTTAATGACGCACCAAAGCCAATCCTCATGGATGTGGGCTCACGCAATGGCCAACATGTCGATATAAGCTCCCACATTAACGGGAGTATATGCCAAGAAAACCAACAAGAATCTTAAAGAACCCCAACTCGGGAGGAACGAGAGGTTAGCCTTCACGTCATTTTTGAGATGTTTCAGGAACAACAGCTGGAGATTGCTCAATTGCAAAGCCACCAAAAAAATCCAAGCACAGCACCACTAAAAACGGCTCCTCAAGCCTAGCAGGTACCGGAAAGATCAAGGAATAACGGGTCAGCAGCCGACCCCGCTATTATGAAGATGCTCGAGGACCTCACAAAGAGGATTGAATCAGCCAAAAAGAAGATAGAAGCTAATGACAAAAAGGTGGAGACCTACCATTCAAGGGTCGATCAGATCTCGGGTGCACCCCTAATGCTGAAGTGTAGAATCAAAGAAATTTGTACAAAAGCCATTCCCATCGAGTGCTGCTCCAAAGCCCATCCCGAAGAAATTCAAAAATGTCCGATCTTTTGAAGTACAACGGAACCTCGAACCTTAACGAGCACATCACTGCTTACAGGGAAATGACCTGAAGGACGACGAGATTGAATCCATCCTATTAAAAAAATTAGGAGAAACACTTTCAAAATGGGCCATGATGTGGTATCACAACCTATCCCTGAATTCGATAGACTCATTTGCAATGCTGGCAGATTCTTTTATAAAGGCACATGCCGGTGCCATCAAGGTTGCTACAAGGAAATCCGACGTCTTCAAAATCAAATAGAGAGAAAAAGAGATGCGATGGGATTTTTGTATCTTTCTTTTAAATGGAGCGAATGGAATTACCACCAATCTCCAATGACTAGGAAGTGCAAGCCTTCACTCAAGGTTTGAACGAACGAAGCTAGATAGCTTCAAAGCAGCTAAATCAGAACTTGGTCAAATATCCCGTAGTGACTTGGGCGGATGTTCGCAACTGGTATCAATCAAAGATTAGGGTCGAGAACGACCAACTAGGAGCCCCCTCGGGCTCAGTATATCCTAGCAGGCTCCTAGAAAATGAACCAAGGCCAAACAAGGAAAGGTACTAACCATGCACTGAAGATCGAAGAAATGCCTCAAGGCGTAACATACCTTAAAACGATCGAAAGGCAGATCGAGGTCAAAATCCTCGGAGACTAGTGAGCAAAGCCGGATTCGACAGACATACAGGACCGACAGAGGTACCCCGATTATCTGAGTACAACTTCAACATTGATGTTTCAGACATCGTATCAGCCATAGGTAAAATCAAAGACACGAGGTGGCCAAAACCCATACTATCAGATCCGTCGCAAATGAACCCTAACCTGGTGTGCGAATTTCACGGCATACACAGTCATAGGATCGAGGATTGCAGACAACTCCGATAAGAGATAGCCCAACTAATCAACAAAGGTAACCTCCGAGATTTCATCAGCGATCGATCCAAAGATCAATTTCGGGAAAGAGAGGCAAACAGGAAAAATGAAGCAGAAGAGCCATAACATGTCATCCACATGATCGTTGGAGAAATCGACACCCCACAAAAACTCATTGTCAAACGAACAAAAATATCCATCACCAGGGAAAAACGAACTCGAGGTTACATACCCGAGGACACTCTCACATTCAGCGAAGAGGACATCGAGGCCCTGCCTTATCCTCATAACGATACGTTGGTAATTTCTTTTCTTGTGAATACATTTCAAATTAAATGTGTGCTTGTGGATCCAGGTAGCTCGGCCAATATTATCAGGTCGAGGGTGATGGAGCAGTTCAGACTGCTCGACCAGATTGTGCCCGCCTCTCGAGTCCTTAATAGATTCAACATGACAAGCGACGCAACGAAAAGGGAGATCACCCTCCTGATCAACGTGGCCGGCACTACCTAAAATGTCAAGTTTCATGTTATCGAAGGAGACATGAGGTACAATGCCTTGCTCGGAAGGCCATGGATACACTGCATGAGAGCAGTACCATCAACCCTTCATCAAATGATGAAGTTTCCAAAGAAGGACGGAATAAATATGATATACGAGAATCAACATGCAGCAAGACAGATGTTTGCGGTGCACTATGTGGTACCGGCATCAACACCTTCAACATCGAAGGAGCCAAAGGATACGCAAAAATCGAAGTAGCAATCACAAGCTACATTCTCGGTTGCACCCGAGTGAATGAGCAAAGGACCGTACTGAGTCCCCGAAATGAGCAGTTGAAGCATATCGAGGCTCGAGCGTCATCACTACTAAGGTATAACTGTCTCCCTTTTTATTTAGTTCTTACACTAACCTGTGTGCAGGTGTCCGGTTAGAAAAATTGAAGCACCTTCCAGCTTGAAGACCGTCGGTGTTAAAGCATGCATTTCACTCTTTTCCTTCGATCGGATTTTATCCCAAGAAGGGTTTTAGCGGCAGGTTCTTAATGAGGAAACATTTATATGCTACCTAAGGAAAACTTAACAAGTATTCAAGGATTCTCTTTACTCAACCTCGAATATTGGGGGGCATCCCCCCGGGAGATCACCTTATCGGAGAAATCAAGATGAGCCAAAGAGGGTCTCGATAGAAAAATGATGTATCGGGCCAAACAGTCAAATGAACTGTGTCCGCATAGAATAATCGAACCCTCGACGATGAAAACATGTATACTTGTACCAAGTAATCAAAGGAGTATCTTTTACTATCAAACACTTTGCGCTTCAAAGAAGTTTGCTATTTTTACAAAAAACGACCCAAGGACTAGAAATTTCCCGAACACCCGGGAAATGACATCAAAAACTCGAAGCCGTAAGACCTCTGGGCTAGAAACTTCTAGCTCATAAGCCCTCAATGAGGCAACATCGAGTTTACAAAGAACAGTTCCAGAGCCAAAAACTTTGGATGTCTCGGGGACTGTCGCCCCATCGAGCTATCAAAAACCAAGGCCACAAGACCCCAAGCGGGCAACCTCGAACCCGAAAGCCCTCCATGTGGCAATACTAGAAAATTTAAGACCTCCATGAGGAAACCTCGAGCTCATAAGATCTCCATAAAGTAGTACCAAATCTGTAAGACCTCAAGCAAGGCATGAATTGTACTTATGCCAAGTAACCAAAAAATCTATAAGACCTTAAGTAAGGCATGTTCAAATTTATAAGACCTTACAAAGGACATAATCTCGATCTTAAAGTCAAGGCTATATATTCGAACTTGTAAGATCCCTAAAAAGGCATACCCTCGATATAAACGCCGAGGCTACCTCACTCGGGGACTAAAAGGATACGACCAAACACAATGGCTACAATCATAAGGCTCCGACCAAACTAACGCGATCTGAGGACGCCAGACCATCGCCATAAAATCATAGGCCTTCAGTTACTTCGAAAATACTTCGAAAAGAACTGGTTAATCAGGCTACCCTCGGCATAAGCAAAAGAGCTTCAATCATGTCAGCTCCAACAATGAAAAGGCTTCAAAAAATTCATCCATCAAGCGAAACCTCCCGAGGTGCTCATATATCATTACATAACGGCTCACAATCGAGGTTCTTATCGAATCGTCGAAGAGTCGGACAAACAAAAAAATTTCAAAAAAAAGTCTTTAATGAGGGAAAAATAAAGCCTATATTACAAGTCGTACCGACCCAATGCGTAAGAGCCTAAGCGCCAGTCTATATTAGAGGTCAAACCGACCCAACGCATAAGAGCCTAAGTGCTCGCCCATAGTACAGGTTGTGCCGACCCAACACGTAAGAGCTTACGGGCCAGGCTAACATGCCTCAGGGCCGATTTGTAAACCTAAGGGTTTTGCCTCGAAGGCCAATTCATCTGGCTAATCATTGAAAAATATCAAAATTCAAGACAAAGAAAGACATACACAAGAAAAGAGAAATTCATGAAAGGGGAAAACCGAAAGGCTTCTTTTTATATGTATATGTAAAATAATACAAGGCCTCATTTACAATGTTCTCTAAGAGCATTATATGCAGAAATAGAAAGGAAAGGCCTAGTCTAATTTCCCCTCGAGAACTGTGGCCCCATCGGCCTCTTCCTCATTATCTTCGGCATCGGATACGAGGAACTTGGCATCGTATTCATCCGCCTTGTCCTGCTCTATCTCTTCCGAGAGATCGAGGCTTCTAGCATGGATCTCTTCGAGGGTTTCCCTCTAGGATTTGCGCCGGGCATATTCATTGCTTCTGCTCTGCCGATCGGAATCCCCTCTCAACTCAACTCGAGCGTCGGTAGCATCTTTTAAATAGACGACCACTTTCTTATCAGCCTTAGCTCGAATCTCTTCAGCTTCATCCCGGGCATCCACGACCTCAGCCTCCATCCTCAAAAGGTTAGACTTGAGCCTTACAATCCTGCTCGTCGGGACCGAGCTGTTTTTACGAGCATTCCAGAGTTGCACCTCGAGGGCAGAAGCCTTAGCCAAAGCATTATTCTTGCCTACAACTTGGGCATCTATCTGAGCCCTTAGCTCATTACACTCATACCTGGCCTGACCAACTTTTCCCCAAAGGCGTTCCAGGTCCTCTGTCTTACTCTACAACTAAAGTATCAAAATATTAATCTCCGAGGATAGAAAAAGAAACATGCATCCCCTTAAAACAAAGGGTACCTGTCTCTCGAGGCAGCCTTCGTAGTTCAGGTTTCGATCCATCTCATACCAAAGGTGTATCAACTCATTTTCCCTTTTATCACAAATATCTTCTCCATCTTCTTCCAATAGAAATCTTGCTTCAGCCTATGCAAGGTGGCTGAAATGCCTGAATGACCATCAATGGAACTGTTATGATAGGAAGCTACCAGTTTCTTCCTTAGTTATTCATCAACACCTACCATCATTTGCCCTTCCTGCTCAAAATGCCACTTTACCAATTGTAGTGAGTCTTAACAGGTGAACCAGACTGTAACTTAACAATGAGAGTTTTTAGTGTAGGATCCACCTCCCAAGAATTTTTTTACCTCATCCAACAACTTTACCTGGGACCCAGAAATGCTATATAACTGGACTGAATCCTCTCTTCTAGAAAGAGCATCAGCAACAATATTCTCCTTGCCTTTCTTGTAAGATATGGTATAGTCATGTCCAAGTAATTTGACCAACCATTTCTACTGACTTGGGGTGGTGATTCTCTACTCTAATAGGTATTTAAAAATGTGATGATTAGTCTTGATAGTAAAGTGTTTCCCTAACAAGTAGGGTCTCCATTTCTGCACTGGGCTCACCAAAGCCAGTAGCTCTCTTTCATAGACATATAGAGCTTTATTCTATGCAATAACCCATTGCTATGAAAAGCTATAGGTCTTTCCTCTTGTGTCAATATTGCTCCTATACCATCTGCTGAGGCATCAATTTCAACTACAAATTCCTTAGTGTAGTCTGGTAGTGCCAAAATAGGTGTTGAAGTAATGAGTTTCTTCAGCTCCTCAACAGCTTGGGTAGCAACCTCATCCCAAATAAAATTCCCATTTTTTTAGTAGATCGGTAAGTGGTCTAGCAATGGTACCATACCCTTTCATGCGCCAAGGAATCCTCTCAATACCTTAATGGTTTTGGGCATAGGCCAAGTGAGCACTGCACTCATCTTGTCTGGATCCATAGCAACACCAACTGCAGAGATCAAGTGACCTAAATAGTCAATTTTAATTTCACCAAATACATACTTGCTTTTCTTAACAAACAGTGTGTTGGATCTTGCCAAGAGGTACAATAAATTAAAATATCATCAAAGAATATAAGAATGAATTTTCGGCGGTAGGGCTGAAAGATTTTGTTCATTAAACTCTAAAAAGTAAAGGGAAATTGGTAAGGCCAAATGGCATGGTTAAGAAATCAAAATAACCGTGATGAGTTCTGAAAGCGGTTTTAGGAATGTCATACCCAGAACTAAGATCCAACTTAGAAAAGAACTTAGCACCGTGTAGCTCATCAAGTAACTCTTCAATAACTAGAATGGAAAATTTATCCTTAACAGTATGGCTATTAAGTTCCCTGTAATCTACACACATCCTCCAACTCCCATCCTTCTTTTTCACCATGATTGGTGAAGAATAAGGACTGGTACTATCCTTTATTACACCTGCAGTCATCATTTTATCAACCATCTTCTCAATTTCTTCCTTTTGAATATTGCGATACCTATAAGGTTTGATAGTTATAGGAGATGTGCCCTCCTTCAATACTATTATGTGGTTATGATCCTTGTGTGGAAGCAAACATGTGGGAATCTCAAACAGATCATTGTACTTTTCTAGTACCTCCTGTAACTTTGTCTTGTCTTCCTCCACAGAGCAGTGCCCTTCTAAACCCCATAAGCAAGGCTCAGAATCAGGACCAGCTATAAACATATAGACAAACATCATGCACAGCTCAGCAGGCTTAGCCAAGAGCTTATGTATCTGCCTTTGCTCTACTAATTTCAAAGCTGGTGGTTGGATAGCTCTCAAGGACACCTTCTGGCCTTTATGTTTGAACTCCATTCTCAATTTCTGGAAGTTCCAAAGGATATCCCGTAGAGTAGTAAGCCATTGTATTCCTAGGACCATGTTACACCCTTTCAAGGGGAGTGTTAACATGTCAGATATGAATTATACTCCTTGCATCCTCCACTCAAAACCTTTACACATGGACTCACTACACATCTTGATACCATCTGCTACTAACACAGAAAAAGGTTGTATTTGAGTCAAGTAACATCCCATCCTCTTAGCTACCTCAAGGTCTATAAAATTGTGTGTTGCCTGTGTCAATAAGAATCTTAACAATTTTTCCCTTCACAGACCCTGTAACCCTCATAGTTTTGAACATTGTTCTAAAATTGTACATACCAGTGATGGCAAGCACTGATACATAAGCCAAGGCAGCTCCATCAAAATCCATATGGCCTTTTATTCCTTCCAAACACAAGATGTCAAAAGGGTTGAACCTCATGTTTACTTCCTCATCCCTCACTTCCCCTATTGGTTCCTCTACCTCAACGGAAAATAATTGTCGGCTCTTAGAGCACACATGTCTAGGTGTGTACTTCTTATCACAATGGAAGCAAAGGCCCTTAGCTCTCTTTTCCCCCATCACTGCAGGACTCAGGAATTTGGGATTTTTATATATAGTTTGGTTGGGTTTAGGATAGAGTGGTTAAGTTTGTTTACTACTATGAGGATTATTTGGGAATCTTTGGACAGGTCTGGGTTATGAAAGAATTGGGGTGGTTCTCAGAGTATCTTCTTGGATAAGTAATGTTTATTCCTAGATTTTTGCAAGGCTATTGGCTTTTTGTAAGGATCTGAGAGCAAACATTTTCACTGGTAGTCCAATTTCCTTTTTAAGACCCCTCAAGAAATAGCTAACAATATACTCCTCACTCAACTCCACTCGAGTTAGCAATTCATCAAACACATCTATGTAATCTTGCACACTCGAGGTTTGTTTCAGAATTTTCAAGTCCCCATTTGGATCATCAAAAAGTTCAAATCCAAACCTAGAATATAGACTACATATATTCCCCCCAACTAGGCCATTCTCTAATAATTCTAGTCTTCGTATAAACTTGATGCCATTGAAGAGCCTTACCTTCAAGCCGGCAAGAAGCTATCTTGACTCTTGAGGTTGCTGGAGTTTCAATTACTTCAAAGTAATGCTCACATTGATAAAGCCAATCATGCAAGCCTACTCCAATAAACCTAGGAAATTCCAGTTGATGCCCTCTGAGGGCATCTCAATTCCATCATCCCTTTGAGCCCTAGCAACTTCACAAGCAACTTCTTCTTCAACTCCTCTTGCCCTAGGTCGACTAGGAACAGCTTCGTCTGTTGGTCTGTAATTACCAACCGTAGACGCTGCCAATTCCTCCATAGACGCTGTTGTTTCCAGTAAGATCCTCTTGAATTCCTCCATAGACGCTGCCAATTTCTCATCAACAGTCTTCCTCAACTCGTCCATACTACCACTGATGCATCGAAGGACCCATGAAGTCCATTGAGACCCGTGCGTAATTCCTGAATTCGCGCATTGTGCTCACCCATTTCCACTCACAAATCCAAGGAAAGGAAAGCTGTTATACCAATGATACAATCTCCAAAATCGAAGATTGAATCGAGAGACACTAAAGAGCAAATTTGGAAGAATTGTTCTTGAACAATCACTCGAACAACGAGGAAAGAATTGAGAGAGATCGAGAGATATTATCGATAACAAAAGTAAAAATCACGTGTACAATTGAGGACGATTCTAGCTGATATAGATGAGGAAATCTGGGGAAGGAAATTTAGTTATAACTAACTTTGGGAAGCCATGTGCCCCTCACGTGCCTGCATCTAACTACTCAAACTAACTTCAGTTGTGATTGCTGTAATTTCAAGTGAGAAATGAAAATTACCAGGAAATGTAATCCTAATACAGATGAATCATAACACCCTCTGGTGTAAGACTTTAGTTGCACCTACAATTCATACATGTAGATCACATATAACTTCTTCCAATTAGCCTTGTGCCATAGCCGTACATTAAAAGGGAGAAAACTCATGGCATTGCTTTCATCCACACAGTGTGGTGCTCCTAAGAAACGTAAAGCTAGAATACTGGAATACGAGGATCTAAAACATTAAACACACAGATCATTATTCATCCTCCCACAAACATCAGATGCCAATATCCAATGATTCAATGGAGCAAAGATCTGTAAATTCTCAATTATTTGTGGTACTTCGAACTCAACAAACACCTTTAAGGATGTTTTTCAGTTTTTCATTAGCTGCAACAAGTTCTGCTGCAATTCCTGGTTCATTTGCAGAATGACCTGCATCCGGGACGACCTATAATTACACAGTAGAAACTGTCAGTTACCAATAACTTAAAAGTACATACATCAACAATCGGGATTATTATGTCAATTTACACATAAAAAGAAAATGTAATCACAAACCCCTAATGTACACCAACATCCCCCCCCCCCCCCCCCC